>SNQJ01S0034773.1:0-11250 GCA_010110895.2 Picea sitchensis
CTCCAATACAAAACGACATCACTTATATAATTATAAAATGTATCTCATGATTCATCATCATGATGGAGTGTGTAGATGTCTGATATACAATGACAAATGAAACAAAACTAGCAGCTAGCTATCTAATATCAATGTCGGCCTCTACCTCTCCCCCTTTTACGAGAAAAGATAAGGGGTTGCTTGTCAAGCCTGCCCCTGACAGTAGAAGGCCATGTATCTGATAGTGGATGACCATTGGTGTGTGCAGGAGTAGGTGTATCAAGTGTAGAAGGTTGTGCTAATGTTTGCACATCACCCTCCATGATGTCTTCAGGTCACTCCTCCTATGAATGGAGGGATTTAGATACATACCTATGAATGGAAGGGATTTAGATACATACCTATGAATGGAAGATTCAACACCGGTTGGCAAATGAAATTGAACCCTTGCTCCACCTAGAAATCCTTGATGGTGATGATGATGGTTGTTAAGTTGCCTCCACAGTGATTGAGGAAGACCACAAACCCTTCTCCTTCCTTCTCCACAAACAAAAAAACACAAATGACCAAAAAAAAAAAACAAAAAAAAACGCCCTTATGCCCGTGGGTTCCTTGCGTCCGGAGACTTTGTGGTAAAAGTCGGGACTTTTTGGGTAAAAGTCGGCGATTTTTAGTAAAAGTCGGGACTTATTGAAAATACAAAAAGTCGCGATTTTTTCATGAGTAAAGTTGGCTTAGGGTAAAAGTCGTGAAAAATCGACGATTTTTTCAACTATGGATGAGATTACATTCCAGGTCAAACGAGCAGAGGAATACATGGCTAGAACAACTAGATGGAGGGAAGCATAGAGAAACCTCACACCCTATAGGAGCACACAACTTTGCTACAGTTGCAAGGTGCCTTGGGAACCAGATCATAGGTGTAGAGGAAAGGATCAGAAGCACATTATTGAGGCACACTATGACAGGGAGGATGAGGTGTATCTAGATGGAGCGAGAGATGTTGATTCAGAGCAGTCTGATGATGACAGTGACTGTTGCACAGAGGCGAGTGATAGTGACTCTACCTCAGAGGCTAGTGATGGTGACTCTTGCACAGACATATCACATGGTGTTGATGACCTTACACCCCAGCATAGTGGTGACACTAGTGAGGATTCACACGCATTAGCACCTAGAGATGATGAGCTTCCTTTGATGGCCGTGGCACATCTGTTGTCTTTTCAGACATCCATGATAGCCACGTCACAGGGGATATCAGTAGCATGTAAGATATGATGGAGGAGCCTTGTGTGAGGGATGCACACCATGGACACATGGATCCACAGATCCAGGAGGAGACACATGACGTGCAGGTAGTTGATACTACACTTACAGGTCAGCATGAGGAGATTGAGTCACATCTTTTGGAAACTCCATTAGTTGAGCAGATTGTGGATGCAGATAGGTTGATGGAGCACTTACTTCCAGGATCGACCTGCATCGATAAGGATGCACTCTTTAGCAGTCAGGATGACCATAGCACGTGTCTGGATACATGGGATCCAAGCGTAGATGATAGTAGCAGGTTAAGTGCACAGGAGGATACAACTGCCCATACAGGATACAGTGTGATTCAGGGGGAGATAACATCTAGTGATGGGGTGCAGTGGCATACAGGAGTACCCAGCAACACAGTAGACAATGGACAATTCAACACGTTATCTTATGCAGAGGGTGTTTTTGGGGATTCCAGAGTTGACACTAGCAGGACTGACACTAGCAGTGAGGGGTCGGAGATGGCACCTTAGCATGACCATGATCAGGAGTTACACCACTTAGCAGCACAGTTGAGAGTTAGTGAGGCTATGATCATGGCAACCACTAGTTGTATTGATGACATGCATGTAGTGATGGAAGATTACTGCTGGAGAGCATCAGTGGCACATGGTAGTTCAGATGAGGGGATTGCCATGGATGATTTTCATACTCTCAGGGAGAGAGTATCTGTGATGAGGACCGACTACCATCAGTTGTTGGCTAACAGAGATTACTTGTTGAGGGTTGGTGAGATGTATCATGAGGCTCTGAGGGAGAATGAGTTGGAGATTGGACCGACTCATTCAGGAGTTGGAGAGAACTCGAGGATTCTTGAGAGGCACACAGACAACCCTTCAAGAATCAGAGTCCAGATCAGAGGAGCTCCTTGAGAAGATTCATCAGAGGTCCACTTCACCTATCGTGGTGGACACCCCGATGTATCATTCAGTCACGTTACTAGAGGATGTTGGTGATCTAGCAGAGGAGCCCCAGTTGATGGAGGACACTTCCATTTGGTTGACCTCCATGTAGAGGTTGATCCAGTAGTATGCTCCAGATCTATGATGCAACATGAGTCTGCGAGAGACGACATGAGTATGCCGGAGCATACGGTGACGAGGGATACCTCACAGAGGCATGTCGAGATGTATGGTGGCATTCAGAGGGGTATAGTGCCTTGCAGGGAGAAGACACACCTAGGGGAGTATGCAGATGTCACTCATTTGCAACAGCACATAGTTGTGGGGGATCACCTTCACCANGGCATTCAGAGGGGTATAGTGCCTTGCAGGGAGAAGACACACCTAGGGGAGTATGAAGATGTCACTCATTTGCAACAACACATAGTTGTGGGGGATCACCTTCACCATTTCAGCAGTTGCATGGAAGATGAGAGATGGAGGTTGGTTGACCAACAGTTGGAGGGGTTACTTTCGGTTGTACTGGATGGTTGGGATTCGACGATGACCACAGGAGAGCATCTATCATGGATACTGATGGACGAGCTTCTGGTCGAATCCTTGGGATTGATCAAAGCATGTGACACCTCCCAGTCCTACAGTCAGCTGCAGATGTTTCTATTAGCCTGTCCTGACACTTTTATCATAGAGAGTAGCATGAGGAGGGATAGGCTGTGGCCGAGGGCATGGAGAGTGAGTAGGCCGAGACTACATGACAAGAGTACTTTTACGACATACAGCAGGTCAGAGGTGGACCTTGTTAGATAGACAGTTGAGACTTGGTGCGTGATGGTGAGCATCATAGACCAGGTGACGACAGATGAGCACAGAGGGTTTCCGCCGGTGATCAGTCCAACACAGGAGCAACTAGCGGAGATTGGAAGTGATAAACTTCCAAGTTTGCCATGGGATCCGGGAGTTCACCTGGTTAGCAGGATGTTTCACTACATGACGACCCAGGTTGTGCCAGAGAGCCACACACTCCACCTTGGGTTGGTTTGGAGTGGGCCTACAGGTACTTGTCCTATGGGGTGAGACCTTTCCTCCCTCTTGATCATCATGATAGGGCATGGAGATGTTTGGACAGGTACTTCTTCTATAGAGGTGTCTTTACTGATACAGTTTCTAGACAACAGGTCCAATGGTCACAGGTATTTCAGTTGGAGGACCCAGGAGAGGAGGATTCAGGATGTATGCAGGGGGCAGACAGTCATGGTCAGAGTAGTGTAGGGCCAATAGGGTGATCTTCGACAGAGGTTAGCATGGGACCCAGGGATTGCAGGATTGAGCATTTCACTGTCTGACAAAGGAGAGTGGACCATTGCAAAGGAAAGCTATTCTAACTTTCCATTGAGCTTCAGTGTTGAGAGGAGTGCATCGTTGCGGGTGTCTCACGGAGGTCTTGCAACAACTCATTCGGGCATCAACATGAGCAATTGTTGGAGGCCGTATGGATTTGGGTAGAGACTTGGAGGATGGATTCGTTTCGAGATGAGGCCACATGTCATAGGCAGGAGACTCCTAGAGTTGGTGTATTTCAGGGTTATGCTTCCTAGGGGCTAGTAGGTCATGACTTGATAAGGGACCCATGGGGTAGAGGGTATGAGTGTTCATCTTTGGATGGGTTCTATTGTGTATCCCACAGGTGGACATGGGATCCTGGTATTTTATTTGAGGGGATTTGGTTATTGCTTGAGGACAAACAATTTTCTAGCAGGGAGGACTGTAATGTCCCCACTTTGGGACATCATCACAGTGCAGAGATTTATGATGACCAGAGTAGCCAGATGGGTGTTATAGCGAGTACAGGGGTCATTGAGAGGCATTGTGGGGTCCATCTTGCATTACTCGTCATATTCCATCATTATGAGCCATTCTGCACAGGTTGGCTTTGGTTTCGTGGCATTCTGACGATTTCCATGATTTTGACTATTTTGAGCTATAAGTTAATGGAATTCATTGAAGAGGTCATTTTGGGCATATTACATGGAGGAACCTCTCAGTGTAATAGCTCATTGGAATCGGGAGAAGCAACACTACAGGATGGGATGGTGAGAAGTGACTTTCAGTGTCCAGGGAAGCCACAAGGAGAGATATGGAGCTTTTCAGAGGTAAAAAGGTTAATTAATTAACTAAAGTGATTTAATTACTTAATTAAATATTAATAAAATGAAAGTCACTTTGAAGGGACAAGGTGAGCCAAAAAGTATAAAGGAAAGGAAAGGGCCTCTACTTAATTCATTCATGTATGATCATATTTCCATATCTGGCTTCTAGCTAGTAAGCCTAGCATTGGGGGTTTTGAGGGTTTTGACTTAACAAACCCTAGAGGACGATTTGATAGTGAAAGATTCCACCTAGCTTGTCCCAAGCTTGGTCTCGGAGATGCAATACGCTACCACACCATTCTAGTTCCAGATCTACTCAATTGCAGGAAGATTCCACATCAGTTACTTGTGTAGATAGAGAGAGGGAGCACTAGTTGGGGGTTTCTAGCAAGGGGGGGCGCACCATTCTTGGAGAGAGATTCATTGCAGGTGATTGACAGGGCTTTTGGAGTTTCTATCACCTGGGTATTCATTGCAGGGTTTTGGACATCAGATCTAGTCCATTCTTGAGGAGTTACCACGACTAGATCATCATCTATAGGTTGGGACGGCTTTGGGAGAGAGAGGACGATTTGGTGATTCAGTGATTTGCAGATCTAGGAGGCTATACTTCATATCTGACCTTGAAACTTCTTCCAGGGTTTGCGATTGCCCGATCTATCATTTTGGAGAGTTTTAGGAGGTTTGGAGGCCTCATTCACCCAGGTCGAATTATCTAGGGTTTCAGGGATCCAGGGGGGCACACCATTTAGTGAAGGAGTTCAGATCCACAGGGTTTGAGAGTGACTTTGGAGATTTGGGCACCTGGGTTGTCCTTACAGTTGCCCGATCTATCAATTGGCATTTTTCTTGGGGTGATTGGACACTTTTGGCAGCAGGGCTGAATTGTTGAGGAGCTTCAGCTATCCAGCAGGGCGTGGCACCTTCCTGCTAGGGGGTTTAGCATTCTTACGGCCCAGATCTACTTGTATTCACTCTTCATTGTATATCCAGCCTTTGGAGGCTTATTGTAGTCTTCTATTGGAGCATTTTGTAGCAGCTCTATTGTCTATCTTCTTGGCCATCTGTTGAGCATTCCAGATTGGCATCTTCATTGTAGCAGGTTTCTCTATTTCATGAATAAAAGCAGTTTTGAGATGTTTTGGCTTGTCTATCATATTGCGTATGGTTGAGGTATGTTCCATGGTTATATCTTCTTGTTTATTGCTGCAACACATATATAACACNTAGCAGGTTTCTCTATTTCATGAATAAAAGCAGTTTTGAGATGTTTTGGCTTGTCTATCATATTGCGTATGGTTGAGGTATGTTCCATGGTTATATCTTCTTGTTTATTGCTGCAACACATATATAACACATTAGTAAACCCTGAGGCCGAAATCAAGAGGCCATCCTGCAAGTAAACACATCTAAACAAGTAGGTCAGTAAAGTGTTTGACGAAATACCTCACACAGAAAAAGTTTTTAAAGACACCCAAAACGGTGATGTTCCTAGCATAATGTCTTGGGATCATTACAGGTTCGGGGGCGCATGAGAGGATCTTTGAGACAGTCAGGCACTCACCTACACATGGGGGCTCCAGAGCCAGGGGCAGTTTTGATGATACTTCCGTTTGTGTCCCGAGAGGGATTGACCTTCATGTAGAGGTTGATCTAGTAGTACACCCATGATCGATGATGTTGCAGGGGTATACATGGGACTACCTGAGTATGCAGGAGCATACAGTGGTGAGTGATGACTCACAGAGACATGCATAGGTTTACAACGAGATCTAGAGGGGTGTATTGATGTGCAGGGAGGAGACACACTTCGGGGAGCATGTAGATGCCTCTCCTTTGCAGCAACCCATAGCTATGAGAGATCACCTTCGCAACATTAGTAGTTGCATGGGAGATGAGACATGTATAGTGGTTAGGCCAAAACCACTAGACGTGAGTGCCTTTACGACATACATCTGGACAGGGGTGGGTCGTGATGGGTAGACAATTGAGGCTTTGTGTGTGATGATGAGCAACATAGGCTAGATGATAGCAGACAATTCAGAGGTCGACACAGATATAGATACTCATGAGGATGAACATGGGGGACTTCCGACAATGATCAGTCCGACACAGGAGTAGCCAGCGGAGACTGGAAGTGATAAACTCCCAAGTTTTCCATGGGATCTGAGAGTTCATTTTGTTAGTAGGATGTTCCACTACCTGATGACCCAGGTTGCACCAGAGAGCCACATACTCCACCTTGGGCTGGTTTGGAGTGGGCCTGCAGGGACTTACCCTATGGAGCGAGGCAATTTTTCTATCTTGATCATTATGATCGGGCATGGAGATGGTTGGACAAGTACTTCTTCTACAGAGGTGTCTTTACAAATACAGTTTTTGGACAGCAGGTTCGGTGGTCACAGGTATTTTAGCTCGAGGATCCAGGAGAGGAGGGTCCAATATGTATGCAGGGGGCAGACAGTCGTGGTCAGAGTAGTGTAGGGCCAGCATGGTGATCTTTGACAGAGATTTGCGTGGGATCCAGGGATTGCAGGGTTGGGCATTTCATTGACTAACAGAGGCGAGTGGACCTTTGCAGGGGGAAGTTGTTCTAACTTTCCATTGAGCTTCAGTGTTGAGATGAGCGCATCGCTTGCGGGTGTCTCATAGAGGTCTTGCAACACCTCATTCTAGCATTAGCATGTGCAGTTGATGGAGGTCGTATGGATCTTGGTAGAGACTTGGAGGATGGATTCATTTCGAGACGAGGCCATGTGTCATATGCAGGAGACTCCCGGAGTTGGTATATTTCAGGGTTATGCTTCCCAGGGGCTAGTAGTTGATGACTTGACATGGGACCCAGGGGGCAGAGTGTATGAGTGTTCATCTTCGGATGGGTTCTACTGTGTATCCCACAGGTGGACATGGGATCCTTGTATTTTATTTGAGGGGAATTTGGTTATTGCTTGAGGACAAGCAATTTTCTAGCAGGGAAGACTGTAATGTCCCCACTTTGGGACATCATCACAGTGCACAGGTTTATGATGACCAGAGTAGCCAGATGGATGTTATAGCAAGTGCAAGGGTTATTGAGAGGCATTGTGGGGTCCAACTTGCATTACTCATCCTATTTCATCATTATGAGCCATTCCACATAGATTGGCTTTGGTTCCATGGCATTCCGACGATTTCTAGGGTTTTGAGTATTTTTGGCTATAAGTCAATTAAATTCACTGAAGAGGTCATTTTGGGCACTATACTTGGAGGAACCTCTCAGTGTAATAGCTCATTGGAATCGGGAGGAACAACACTATAGGATAGGATGACGAGAAGTGACTTTCAGTGGCCAAGAAAGCCACAAGGAGAGATAAGGTGTTTTTCATAGGTAAAAAGGTTAATTAATTAATTAAAGTGATTTAATTAATTAATTAAATATTAATAAAATTAAAGTCACTTTGGAGGGACAAGGTGAGCAAAAAGTATAAAGGAAAGGCAAGGGCCTCTACTCATTCATTCATGTATGATCATCTTTTGATATCTGGCTTTTAGCTAGGGAGCACAGCATTGGGGGTTTTGAGGGTTTTGACTTAACAAACCCTAGAGGACGATTCGATGCTGAAAGATTCCACCTAGCTTGTCCCAAGCTTGGTCTCGGAGATGCAACACTCTCCCAGACCATTCTAGTTTCAGATCTACTTAGGGGCAGGAGGATTCTACATCAATTGTAGGGGCAGAGAGAGAGAGGGCGCACCAGTTAGGGTTTCCAGCAAGAGGGGCGCACCATCCATTGAGGGAGGATTTGTCCTAGCTGAGGAGAAGTGATTTTGGGAATTCCAGGTATTGGGTTTCTTTTGTAGGTGTCATAGCATTATTCTTGGTGGACTTCGGAGGTGTTTTGGTGGTGGATTCAGTTGTATTGAGAGTGGGACGATTTCCCAAGAGAAGGGCGCACCACATCTTGGAGGATAGTTAGATCTAAGGATCTAGTAGGTATTTTGCCTAGTTGAGCACTTGGGTTTTCATTGCCATGCTCCAATCTATCATTCTAGTGGATTGGTGGAGCTGTTGGAGGTCTCTAGGAGAGAGGCTGAATTATTAGGGTTTCAAAGCATCCAGTGGGGGCGCACCATACATTGGAGGAGGTTCAGATCCATAGGGTTTGAGTGGGATCTTGGAGATTCCGTCACCTGGGTTGTTCTTGCCATCACCCGATCTACTGTTTGGCATATTTCTTGGGGTGATTGGATACCTTTGGCAGCAGGGCTGAATTGTTGAGGAGCTTTAGCTTTCCAGCAGGACGTGGCATCATTCAGTTAGGGCTTTGGCACTTCATACGGCCAGATCTATGCGTGTCTTGATCTTCATTGAGTATTCAGTCTTTGGAGGCTTGTAGTTTTCTTGTGGGAGCATTTTGTAGCAACTTCTATTGTCTATCTTCCTAGCCATCTGTTGAGCATTCCAGATCGGCATCTTCATTGTAGCAGGTTCTTCTATTTTATGAATAAAAGCAGATTTGAGATGTTTTGGCTTGTCTATCATATTGCATATGGTTGAGGTATGTTCCATGATTGTATCTCTTTGTTTATTGCTGCAACACATGTATAATTCATCAACATAAACCCTAAGGCCGAAATCAAGAGGCCATCCTGCAAGTAAACACATGTAAACAAGTAAATCAACAAAGTGTTTGACAAAATACCACAACCGGAAAAAGTTTAAAAAGATACCAAAACCGTGATGTTCCTGGCATAATGGCTTGGGAACATTACAATATATATATATATATATATATATATATATATATATATATACATAACAATCTCCTCCCTACCTTTTTTTGATAAAATGCTTAATATGGCCTTTTATTTCCGGAAAATAAACATTTGACAAAAAAGGGCCAAAAGGCAGCCACCAGAACCTAAGGCCAATAGGCATAATAAATCCTAGCGTATCAAAACCAGCCATGCAATGCAATTAAAATTTAAGGGTAATAAAGTATCACATAGTTCTATGCAGAAGGAAATAAACACAATACGAGCCAATTGGCTAGAGCAATTGAACATATCATGCAACAATTTGAGCCTGATGTGCGTTAGGAAGGTCTTTGTCCTCGTGTGGGGTCCCACATACTCCAGCTGCGAGATGAAGATAAGGATCCACCACTACAGGTTCCCATCCATTGTTTCCTTGTGTGGATTCTTTTGGACACGTCTTTGAGATGGCTAAAAGAACAATAGGAAACTCATCAAACCAGGGAGGCTCTAGGCCTCTTGCTATAGACCAACATTGACTTCTTTCTGGATGCTCTCTTACAACTCTTCTGAAGAAATTTGAAGTACTAAAGGACTGCCCAACAGGTCTGTCTTTGACTTGCTATTGGGCTCTAAGTTCAAGGTTCTTCAAACTGTTACTCTGCTGTTTTTAGGACGGTCACACAGACTGAAATTTCTGCCCTTATTCTTGTGATTTGATGCCTTTTTGAGGCTCTCTTTGCATGGGTTAAATTTATAGTTTAGGCTGCCATATAATTAGCACATGCATATATCTCAAAACATCAAATACCCTCTAGGATCCTATCCCAGAAATTCTGCCCTTGGTCTTCTGATTTGATGCCCTTTTGAGGCTCTCTTTGCATGGGTTAAATTTATAGTTTAGGCTGCCATATAATTAGCACATGCATATATCTCACAACATCAAATACCCTCTAGGATCCTAACAACTACTACAGCTGAAAGTAATAAGCAAACATAACAAATGAACACATTGGTTTTTGGTCAACATGACCTTGGAAAAACCCCCATGGAGGAAACCAGTAAGAATGAGATGTATATGTTATCGCGCAGTTTGTATTTTAGGTCACAGGCTACAGGATAGTGGACAAACTGGCATAACAGGAACCTTCCCCACCCAATGTCACCTCGATGGGGAGGTTCTTTCTGTTTAGGGAGGTTAGCCCAGGGGAGACGTCCCCGGTAACCTGGGGTTTGTAGAGGCAAAGAATATAAGGTCAAGAAGTAAGGTTTTCCCTCCTCTCAGATTACCACCAGTATCAGATAATTCGGCTAATCAGCCAATAAAGAAGTGAAGTCCCTGTTGAGAACACTTGCCCGGAACAAGACAATAACAACACAATATGTATATTTGCATGTTATAATTCAAAGGGTTAGTACTTCTTAACTATCTGATTTCATTTAATAAGCAAAATAATAGATAAGATGAGGTCAACGTTCAGCGAAATCACCTATGTAAGATCACCAATTCATCAATATCTACAAAATGACTAGGCCAACAGTATTTTCAATCAACAATTGTTCAATAAATGCTTGACGTCATCTTTAAATTGCTTATTTACTAGTCAAAAGGGTTGCTACGTCAGGTATGACGTCAGCCTAGGTTAGTAGCGTTAGGGTTAGTTAGGGTTTCAAAAAATTAAAGTTTAAAAGATGATTTTGTACACCTAAAGCTCAACGTTGGAGATATTACCAGTGGGTAAATGGAGTCAAAAGCAAGGGCAAAAGGTCTTGGGAGGACTTAAACTTAGAGACTAGAAGGTAGGGTTCCAAGGTGCTGCAATGGCAGGGCCCTAGAATCAAAACCCTAAGGGAAGGAGGCTCACTTCGGTGTTGCTTAAGCAAGGCCTCGTGCTCCTTCCTCTTTCTCTAAGTACACTTGGCAAAACGGCTAGCTTCAAAGTACAGATTTAAGGGAGAAAGTGTTGCAGGGGCAAGGTTTTCAAACCCTAGAAGGTTAAAACCCTAGGTGTAGATTCAACTAGGCCTATGACGTCTCCTCTTTTCAACCTATAACTTCAACGCTAGCTCAGAAAAAGGGAGAAAAGTGTAGCAACGGCTAGGCTATATCTTCCTTCATCAATGGCTAAAACAATTTCTCAATCAAGGGGACATATAGCAATGACCTACTTG
>SNQJ01S0034773.1:11260-36630 GCA_010110895.2 Picea sitchensis
CCAAGTAGTTGTCAGAAATGTAAGGAACCTGATGCATATATAAGAAAGTTATAATGATCAAACATGATACATACCATGATACCTGGACCAATTACCTCATGGAGCAAGAGTCTTCTCTGATGCAAGTCTAAGCCGATGGTGATGGATGCTGCTGCTGACAGGACAAGTCTGGCGAAGAAGAAGAAGGATGGGTCCTCCAGGGCCCTGCTCAGGTCAATCCTGCTCTCGGTACTCCATGTCTAGGACCTATGGGCCTCGAGACATGATCTCCTAGTTATCCCTAGAAATCGGGGATAACAGTATATATATGGATCTCAAGCAAGTGCTACAAACAAAGATAAGAACAAGGGAACCTGATACAATAGCAGTCTAACTCAGATCTGCTTTGGAGTTCCTTTGAATTTTTGTACTTGCTAGAGTAGACTTGCGCCCCCTTTAGCTTGTGCCTGCTAGAACCATAGTTGCCCCCCCTTATAATCCTTTTCCTGCTTGATAATGCTTGCGCTCCCTTTGACACAAGGTTGTGCCCCCTCTCACACACTACTCTCTCCAAGATGAAGCTCCCTCACAATAGTGGACAACCTCAAAGACTTAGTGCGCACCCTTTCCAAAGCTCATACTTGCACCCTCCATGAATACTCCTCAAGGTAGTTGGCGCCTCCTTTGCTCCTTGAAACCCTTACTCTTCTCTTCCTCTCCTCTCCACTCTAATCTCCAAGTGAATAAGTGAACAATCAATCTCTTTTCCCTCCTTTGCCTCTCTTAGCCTAATCCATAAGGCTAACCTAGAAAACCAAGGGCCTAGATTCACTCTAAGCCATTCTCCAAGATGAGTGGGTGGAATTAGATCTCAAAAACCCACTTAAGTTTCCTAAGTTTGCTTTATGTTCATTAATTCACACTTAAGTGAATTAAATGTCACTTTATGACTTAAGTGAATAAAGTCAAAGTGAAATTAGAACATAAAGTAATAGCATGAGGGTCAAACATTCCCCCCTTTGTGTTTAGAGACTCACAAACACAAGGGGACCACTTCCCAAGGTACCCAAATCTCATCATCTTCTTTCCCTATGTTGATGATGATGGTCATTGGAGGCCCAAGAGTGTGCAGAGTGGGTGTGCCAATTCCCATTAGGGGGGACCCTACTCGTGGTGCATGACATATTGGTATAGTAATCCATCGGCGCATGCAAGTAAGCTACTTCTATCTCCGCTTTAGATTTTTGGGCATGGGTCTTCAGGATGTAGGTGGCATATATTAGCGAGCCTTCCTGCTAAGTGAATCTTGTGCCATGTTGTTTGCTAGTGTAAAAAATATCTATTTATAGTTTTCTAGAGATGATATAATATGTCAACTCTAATCTAGTGCCATGTATTGTGAAAATCCACGGCCTAGAGGAGAGAATCTCCTAACAAAGTGACCATCCAAGTAATCTTGGTCAAGAGTAGAGTGGCATCGCTAATATGCCCACTGCCACGTCGACTGAGCATAATTATAGAGCTAGATTAGATGCTTGGGTGTTTTGTTCTTGCCACTCAAAGTTCATTTGTTGTGCATAATTCCTATATATTTTAGCCGCTATGTGATGGGTAGACCTCCATGTAGCAAGGACCATGTCAACCAACGTTTTAGGTTGAAGGTTCCACTTCCAAATAGATTTTAAGCAATAAAGCCAGGGCTTCTCCTTAGATTTCACATTCCAAACCTTGTTGAATTTGGATTCTAGCATAGGTGTTTCTCACAACCACTTAGATCCATTTGATGGCTTATACTTCATAAATCTCTTCCTGTGATTCCATTTCTAGTCTCTCCACTAAGGTCAAGGCCCTGGAAGGTCGAACTTGAGAAAGAGATTATCAGAGATCAAATCCCAAGTCTTTTCAAGGATCAACATGTCTAGATTATGAAGCTTGAAATTTTCTTTTAGGGTCTCCCAACTTTTCCAATCTTTGGGTTGTGTTTCCATCCTTATACACACTTGCAAACGTGAGCTAAGTCCCGCTCACTTAGTTTGTCCTTGGAGGCACAATGCCTAGGTTCAAAGCCCACACTGTCACTTTGACTCGAACCTCTTTCGTCTAGGCTTACTCCTAGGGAAGCGAAGGGGTTAGACCCTAGTTTCTAGATGAAATTTAACTTTAAGTTCTAGGAGTTAGTTTTAATTGGTTTAAGGTTGGGGGAAAATCTAGCCTATGATGCAAAGGCAACAATGCAGTGTGCAACAATTAGAGATGACAATCAAACCTTTTCCTAGGACAACTAAGACTAGTGCCTAAGATTGGGCAAGGGGTCAACTTAGTTTAAGGGAGGTTGATTACACAAGATTAACAATGATTACAAAGATTACAAGTATATACAAAATGAGTAGATGATACAAATATGAACAAGATACAATAGCTACAACAATGAATATTCTAAAACCACCACAAGATTATTCCCAACAATAGATACAAAGAATACAAAGAGCTTAACTAACCATGTGCTTGTATGTGCAGGAATTAAAGAGATTCAAAACAAGATGACCATCAACACATCAAGCCAAGCATGCTCACAATAACACTTACTCTATTGGACTGCTTATCAATGGCATTCAAGATACAAATTCACTCAAGACCCAATCAAGAGAGTGCCTCCAAGTGGATGCGCAACTTCTTGAGGGATCACACCATAAAATGAAACACCAATTAAATGAAAGTTGCGTTAAAGAAAAAGTGTTCCAAAACACAACTATGACCACTTAGATGATTAATCCACAAAGCATAAGTTAAACTTGCATGTAAATGTGAATGTGAAAGAGTGCTTGCAAGTGTTAATTAAATGCCTACCATCAAAGATATACCAATAATGAAGATGCCCAATGTTGTAGTGGATTAAGGAGTTGATTAAAGATTATTAAGTGATGAGTGACTCCTAGCTAAGTGTCAACCCAAAACTCTCCTCCCCCAATTACCAAGTGGTTGCTGGATGCTCAAGAAGTGAGGCAACGAAACCTACCCTAGCTTCACAGGTCAACCCTGAGATCTGAGTACTCCCGAAAGGAACGCCACGCGCCGTGAGACCGTCCCCGGCCTAACACCTTCCATTGCCTTTCTCAAATCCCGTTTTAAATGGCGAAGATGGTGAGTTATGGTGTCCTATTAAGTCTAATAAGTTATAAGGCCTATGGACTAAGTGTTTTTAGGTGTTTGGGTGTGTTTAAGTGACTTTTACTTGCCCAAAAAGTGCCAAAAAGGGCCAAAACCGAAACTTCAAAACAACATAAAAATGTGTTCTAGATCACTAGATTATTGCATGTAAACCACATATAGAACTTGAAAAGAAGGCTGAAATGAAAGTGATTATTTTTTACACCATTTACATGCCCATGTGTGTTTGAAAACTTGAAAAGTAGATGCTTAAAGGACAAAAGCTTGTAAGTGAAAAAGATTTAGTTGACTTAAACCATCACCATATGCCCATATGTGTTTTGCAATAAGATAAATGTTTGGAAAGTGAAACTTGCAAAATAAGAAACTTAAAGCATGAGAATAAATCTATGCCTCCATGGGCTTAAGCTAATCTTTAGTTGTGTGAGATCTACTTTTAGATGATTTTAACCATGAGCATAAGCATATAAAAAATACACAACTAAACTAGTCATACTATATTGGGAGTTGGCTTTACCAACTTCTCATCCAAGGTGTAGGCAACAAGGCAAATAAGACTTGAAATAAAATACAAGAGCTACAAACCACTCACAATGGCACAAGGTGGAGGCAAGCCTTCCTATTTTGTGCCACAGGGGGTTGGAAATGAAATAGCTAAATTAACACTAAAGCAATCCTAGCCACACAACCTTGTCCTAATGACAAGTGGGGCAAAAGAATGAAAAAATGTAGAAAATTAGATATACACCCTAGCCTTACGATTTTGGGGGGTGGCTTTGCCAATCTCTCACCCAAGGAGTAGGCACTAACAAACTTTACAATAACAAAAAACTTATTACAAGAATACAAGCCTCAAGGGACTCCCGAGGGCTTGCTATAATGCTAGAATGAAAGAGGAAAGGTTGGGTGTTGTTACCCAATCAAAGGAAAAGTTTTTGGTGTGTTTTGTGACCGAAAATGGGCAGCATAACCCCTTGACCTGGTAAAAACCTGCAAAAACCATCAAGCTATTGCTTGCTGGAAATGCTGCAAAACACACAAGCAAGTTAAGAAAATTCCTATTTTTCAACATAAATTTCCTACATACAAATTTCAGAAAAAGTATTGATTTTATTTGACCTATCTAAGATTGTTAGCAAACCAAATCTGATATGAAATAAACAGAAAATAAGATAGGAAAGACTATGAAGTTTAGGTGAGAGCTATGAGGGTAGATTCTTGTTCTAGACCATCCCAACAAAACCCTTGAAGCAAACCTGCAACTTGTGAACCAATGCGAGATGAGAGCAAATAGAAGGCAAGATAAACACGTAATACAAACTAATTTGCACTACTTACTATCCTACTCAAGTAGATCTACAACTACACTATTGCATGATCTATCCAAACAAAATAATTTGCTTTAGATTTTTACCCTAGATCTCAAACAGGAAAATACAAGGAACAAGATCACCTCATGTGCATGGAAGTAACAAGACTAATCTTTGTTACTTCAAAATCCTCCAAAGACTTTCTATTAATCAAAGGGAGAGATTGCAGCAACTAATTGCTCCAAACCTCTCAAGAGCAAAATGGAATGAGAGCAAGATGGACAAATGAGAGAGAGAGATGGGGCAAGAATTGGGTAGCATAACAATAGCTCAAGAGATGGTGAGAAATGAGTGAGGGAGGGGTTCTATTTATACTTGGGAAGGCAAAGCTACCCCTCTTGGATGAGTTACAAGTGTGACACATCAAGGAAAAGTTACTTTTAGTGTTTTGGTCAGTTAGGGTTTTGGCATGGATGGATGAAGTGGCAATGAGTTGGAGTGAGTTGGCAAGGCTTTGACAAGTCAAATGGTGAGTTGTAGGGTCTAGGGAAAGGCACACCAAGGGATAGAATAAGTCTCCCATTAATTTGTTTATTATTTTTTTACTTTTTGAAGACTTTCTAGAAGGGGGGCACACCTTTCTAGGGAAAGTGACGTTTTTTCTTAATGGCTAGGTGAGGGGGTGATGTAAAGGTTGGAAAACGTTAGGAATATGCTTTCTCATCATTTTCCGCCTTTACTTTCATCCATTTGCTCAAAATTTACAAAAATGACATTTTACGTATGTCATGACTTAGCAATTAAAATTGCAGTTTTGATTGACTAAGACTCCTTGTGGACAAACACCTAGCAAAAGTTGTCTGAATGAGTTGAAACTTGGTCCAAGGGTGTAGGGGGTCTCATTCCATTTCTTTTGAGCACAAATACCCCTAGCAAAAGCCCAAGGACCTAGTTTTTTCAATATTTGCTAAAAAATAATTAATTAAATTACCCAACTTTAGGCAATTTTAATTAATTAAAAAAACCCTATCTAGACTCGACAAAATTCCGCGAAACCTTCTGAGATGTCACACATGGTCATTTACATCATTCCTAAACACTAGCTACCAGTGGATGAATCCATTAGAATGCCTTTCACCACTTTGGAGGAATTATTAATGGTGGGAGTGAAAAACTCAAGGGAAATTAATAAGGCTGAAAAAGCCAAATTAATAACCTGAGGATAAAAAACACTCAGTGAAAGAAACTCCCCTAATGAAGAAATCCCAAGGTAACTGACCTAACTATGATCCATGCAGACCTATTACATTATTAACCCACGCAGGGGTGCGGAAATTCCAATTACAAAAATATGTGCTGGAGGCAAAATTTGCCCTGTAGAACCAAATAGTCTCTGACTTGGTAGCATCTGATGATGCTTAACTTCATGGTACATGGAGTTGACCTCCTAGTTGAATAGGCGGTCAACAGGTTGTATATCAAAAATTTCTCTAGGCACTTGCATTTGGGGTAGCAAATAATAATTCAAACTCTTGTTTCATGGCCTCTTATGTGGATCATTGCTTATGGGTGTTCGGGCAACAATCAACTTCGGGGTTGGGAATTGGGCTTGTCTTCACCAACACCTTGTTGAATAATGGGTTTGGAGCTACATGGTTGGTCCTTGGCCACAATGGAGCTTGCATGGTTATTTTGGGCTGAACATAGGGATGGTTGAGACATAGTGTGGCTTTTTTGGGCTTGAGAAGTTCATTGGGATTCTTTCCTTTTTTAACAACTTCCGTCAATCCACCACTATTTGTATTTGACTAAGTTTGTGGGGCCTGACCAATGGGGCTAGCGATTGAGGGTGCAGAGGAGCTAGTTTTCACAAGTAAATGATATTGTTTTATTTTATGGTGGCGGCTCTAACGCCTAAAATAGTTGCTGGGGAGATCGATATATCGCATTGGTTCTTGGATAACACAACATATTTTTTGAATGAATACAAACTCTTTCATATCTTTGGAATTGTCAACACTAAGAAAAACCCTTTTTTGGGGGTGTGGGTTGAAAAACCTCTGGATCATGGCAAATGAACCTTCCTATGGGAGCCGAAATAAATTTCAAAAATAAGAAAAATTGTTAGGGAGCCTTAGGAATTCTAGTCGGATTGGACAATAAAGCTTGGATGCTTCTTCAATAGAGAACTCTTCATCATTCAATGAAAACAATAAAGTTATTAAGACACTTCCTGAGGCCAAAAGAGCTCCCTTCATGGCAGTGCTTTTCATCATCAAATGTAACCTGACAAAAATCCCTTACTTAGCTCGTGGATGGCATTACAAATCCATCCATGTGGTCCCTAAGCCCAAGCTTTAATCACAAATTCTGGAGAGATTCGACTTACAAAATACAACAACAGTTTGTGCCTTTTCAACAAATATTAGACAAAAAATATTCAAAATCATGAATATCAACACGAGTTTCATTAGGAAGGATTTGGATACCTCGTATACCAACTTTAGATGAGCATCCTTGTGGCTTTGGGAGGAACCATGTTGGCGAAAATCCAAATCTGATCCTTGCATGATGGTGGCCAAAAAAATGGTATTGAATGTCAAGATGACCATCTTACCAACGCCATGCAATCTTATGGCAGGTATGAAAGGCAGTAACCTCAGGCATGTGGGAGCTACGCTAAACCCAGCAGTAGTAAATGTCGTAGAAAGGGAGATAACTTTGGACCTGACCCTAGATCTGTTCACAATAAATAACATCAACATCCACTCTAGGTAGAGTTTTAGTCCTCCTTACTTTAAGAACAAAGCATATGAAAGAATGTTATTGGATGGTAGGATGTGCAAGCACTAGTGTAGAACTAGTGTCATGGAGGAGTTGAGACACTTGTGTAGTTTAGGTTTGTTTGTTCATGCTTTGACTTTTTTAACAACACAAAAAGAAAGATTGTTCTACTTAATTGCCTTTTTGTTGAAAACTTGTGAACTGAATTTTGAAGATGTAAATTTGCACACCTTGTTGTCCTTTTGTACTGCATATTAAAGTGGTCATTGTATATAGGCTACTATTAATTTTGGTTCCTCGCAAAGAGGGAGTGTTAGTTTTGGTCTCTCTAAACTTGTTCTCCATTATTCTTTAGCACACGAGCGCTTAGCGTGTGAGGGGAATTTTGCTTAGAGAGAGAGTGCTTAGTGGGAGAGAGTCTCATGAGGGAGTTTTGCCTCATAGCCCACTTTTATCTATTTTGTCATTTGGGCTAGGAAGCTGCATTTGTTGCATAAAAATATGTGGAGTGGGTATGTTGGCACTTGTACATAAAAATATGCGGAGTAGGTAAGTTGATTCTTGTGGATGTATACCTACCTACTTGGTACATGTAGAGTGCTCTACTTGTGGACCCATTCTCCATTTGTGGACGTAGCCTAGCATTATTGTTTTATCCTCCTTGTAGCTCATTGCTTCTCTCACTCTATAGAAAGGAGTGCATCACATCATTATTATTAACAAGAAGATAGATGAGAAAACATAGAGAGAATGTAACCTCTTGTTGTGTGATTCTTCATGCGGGTTGATGTATCTTTTGGAGATTAAATTGAAGCTAGGGTTTGCTAGTGATTAGCATGTGGTGACTAGCTAGGGTTTTCTATGCTTGGGATAAGCTGTAAGGGTTTTGCATTGCCAGCTTGGGATGGGCTGATTTGTTATACTTAGATCATCTTTCATGTGAAATAGAAAGCTATGTGTTTTCTGTCCCAAATTATGTTGCATGTCTGATATAGATCTGATTTTGGGTGAATTTGTTGCTGGTTTATTGCACCGATGTAATGAACAGCTGGCTTGAATGCTAAGCTGATTTAGCATGCTTAATATGTGCTTTCAGATCTGATTTTACTGCTGGTTTAGCTGCTGATTGCTAATGTAATTTCCAGATCTTATTTGTTTGTTAGATCTTTCCCTAATGGCTGCTGAAATGATCTAACTATTATGTATTGTGGGTGTCTACACTTTGTATGTTGCATATAATGATTTGTTGTTGCAGATTTGGAAGTTTGAATAGGGTTTCCGAAGAAATCAGATTCATCTTAGGGATGAAATATTTTTGGGTGTACATCTGTGGCATTTTCTGATGTGAAATTTTTCATTGTCATACAAAATTTCAACATATAAATGCGGTACATCTCCATTCTTGTAATCATCAAATCATATCATCTAGTAAATATTTATATATAATTTCAACATGTAACTTTTTTATTATAAACTTTGTTTATCACATACCACATTACCATATGGAGAAATGCTTAGCCAAGCTAAGGATTTCTGGAAGGGATTGGAATTACCACCCAAATTTTGAGAAAAAACAGGAAAACTAGGAGGATAGAAGGCAAGGGAAGGGTAGGCCACTAATTTAATCAAGAGTTTAATCTTTTATTTAATGATCTACAATTTCTTTTTTAGGCTTTACTATGTGTCTTTGATTAAGTTTATTACAACAGCGTATTAATTAGAGATGGAGGAAAAAAACAAGATTGATTAATTCCTTCTACTCTGTGATCTAATGAACTTGCTTAAAATTTGAAAGTGAAGGGACAAGAACAATGAATACAACCTAGCTAGCTCTTCAAGCCAATGCAAAAAATGAAAACATGAACCATTAGATTGATTAACACAATTCCTTTGTTGATGAAACAAGTTGGGAAGGGACGCGAGGGTTTACTGCCCTCCTAGGTGGGTGAAAACCCTTAACTAGGTGTGATATTGTCTCTAACCTACTCTAATCCACTACAACTTACTTGTTGGCCTTAGCAAAAAAGGAACAAAATAGGCAATAAATAAGGGTTAGAAACCAATGTTACATTTATCGTTGTTGAGAATTTATTGTCGGGGGTCCAGAAAATAAATTGTCGACAATATTGGGGAAAATATTGAAAATTATCAGGAAACTTGAAAAATAGAAAAATAATCATTTTTTTTCAATTTTTTAAACATCTAAAGCAATATCAATATAAAAAAAACACATTACTCTATGTTACCGGATCCGCGGGGTCTGGACACTGGATCCGCGGATCCGCGTTTCGGATCCGGATCCGGCCAGATCCGCGCGGGATCCGCCAACACGACGTTTCCTTTGCTGAAGGAGACGGATCTGCCAGGGAGGAAACGGATCTCAACCCGGCCGACCCCACGCGTGCGGATCCAAAAGACGTTTTCATGGGTTTTAGGTTTTTTTTACAGTTTTATTTTTTTTATCATCTGTAGTTGTATTAAAAGGCGCCCGACTATTCGAATTGGAGAAGTAGAGGTTCTGTATCAGAGGTTGGTAGGGCATATTTGTTTTATTACTCCAATTTATTATTACACATAACTCGCGGCTCAACAGAAACTCACCATTTCCCGATGGGCCAACGCACAAACACATAGCTTTGTTGTTCGTTATCACTTGGTCAAGAAGTTGTTTTCGGGCCGGTATTCAAGTAGTGCCCCACTTTAAGTTTTTGACACACATAACCGTCGACTCAGAATTCAGTATTTTACTTTAAGTTTTTATTTTGGCAGTGGCTCAATACATCTATGGCCTTGTGTTTGATGGATGGGATTTCCTCATTACATTGTTGTGGAATTTGAGGAATCAGGAGGCTTTAACCTTATAGTGAAAGTAAAGATTATTTACGTTTTTAAATGATTTGGGTTTAATATAAGTTTATACAAAGTAACTTTCGCTTTGTAATTAATATTAGATGTATACATATAAAAAGCAACAAATTAATATATATATATATATATATATATATAATCATAATTAAATTAATTAAATGTATATGAATTTACATTTAGATTGGTGTTATTTAGAAGCATTACAACAATTATTTTTTGTATAAGTGTGTATATATAGCAAATTTTATAATTAAATTTCCTATCTAGTGCCTGTAAATTTTATTTTTAAAATTATAAAATATTTTTATATTATTTTATATTGTTTCCCCATACATTATCCAGTTCTGGTTTTCAAAATATAGCCAATCCTAATCCAGTCAAATCCTAATTGCTTTAACAATCATATATATATATATATATATATATATATATATATATGGGTGTGAATCAATTGGCTTGTTAGAAGTTAGAACTATGCAGGCCAGGTATGTGGAACTTGGACAAAAGTTAGCCATGCTTCAATGGCATGACCATCTTGCTACAAAACTTATTTTAGAGAGTTGAGTTATCTACTGTTTTTTTTATTATCATTATGTTAGTTTTATTTATTATAGCATGTACTATATTAAATAATAAACTTATAGCACATATGATATTCATATAAGTGATTAGTATTTTTTTTTTTTTTTTTTTTTTTTTTTTTTTTTTTTTATAATTTAAATAAAATTTATAATAAAATTTAATTATTTAATTAAAGAAATGAAACTATAACTTAAAATTATGGATAACTAAATAATTTTTTTAAAATTATAAGCTTTAAAATTTAATAACTTTAAATAATTTTTAAAATTAAAAAAATATTATTATATATTTTTGTACTTGACGTATCCTTGCCGTATCCGGATCCTGGCTTTTCAAAAATCTGGCGGATCCGTATCCGTATCCGTATCCGTATCCGTTTCCGTATCCTGGTAACTTAGACATTACTACATAAATATGAAAATAAAACTGATGTATAAGATGTATAAGATGTCAAGTGGTACATCAATCATTGATACTGAAATATGATATCTATCCTGAGTCATAAGTCCTCACAGGATAATACGAAATCACATAAAAACAAAAATAAATGTATCTCATGTGACATGAGATGATCATCATAAGGCATCTAGATACTATAAAGATAATCATAATCCACTAAGAAGGTGTGGCCGCGGATTAGGTTTCTCCTGCCATCGAGAAGCTTGTGGTTCCCATTCCGTTCCTCAATTCTTCCCTTTGTTCTTTCTTCCTAGCAATATCAAGAATTGAGTTCTTTGCAATAAGGACAACGTTTGGGGTAGCTGCGGGGCAAATATCCACTTCATGCCTTGGGATTTTGGCAAGGTGGTATTTCAAGCAGTTGATTCCGCCAAAGATTGACACTCCACATAGCTTGCAACTATTTTGTTCTATTATGATCCTCATATGGTTCACCATACTCCCACGTTGGGTCCAATGGCTTTGCCATTTTGTAGAGCACTGATTAAATTTGTGAAATTTAAACCTACGGCACAAAACAAATGGGGAAATTCAGAATCCATATCCCCCCAAAACTTAAAAAAATGCTGCAATTAAAATATCACAGCTACATAAGTGTTAAATCTCCCATTAAAAAAGGCCAAGAGGAGGCATATCTAATGGACATTGCAAACCCTACACTAAATCTTGAAAACAAAGAAAATAAAGGCATAAATTTTTCTACATATCTAGGAATATGGATATGGTAGATTGGAGTAAATCTCCACTTCACAAATGCTTAATTGATGACAATAAAAGCTATAGATTTCCCCTGGTTTGCTTGATGGAAAATGGTCACAGTATCCTCAGAGCTCAATCCTCCTCATTAACTTTTGCAAAATGAGGTTAAAAATCCCAAAATCGTGTCTTGAAGCAGGCTGGGTATCAGCAGCGCGATAAGTTGTATCTTCTCACGATAATTAAGGAAATTACAATGATAATTACAAATTATTGTGATAATTTCGGGATTGGAATTTATCGCGATAAATACCAGCGATATATATCACTGAGTTGGGTTTTGGCTATAATATCGCAATAATTCCGATATTGTTGCAATAAGTGTAACACTGTCAGAAACCTGCTTTACGTACCTGAGAAGTTTGTCTTCCCCCTCTTCAATGAAACAAGGATTATGCTATCTCCAATATATTATCAGTTGTGCCATCTACAAGAGATTGATTATGAGGAGCATTTCATGTTCATATGCCCCATATATTATGAGATTCAAGGGAGCTATCATTGTCTATAGTACCCTCTTCCACTATCTTTTTTAGAAGTGCCTTGCTCTCTTCATATGCGAGGTGATTATTCATTGACGACTAGCTTTACAAGATTTCTCTAATCCCTGCCCCACTAGGTTGATCACCTCCTTTTTCTCTGCCTATCTTGGCAACTCGAACTAATAAATGCCCCACAGTCTCCCCAACCTCAAACATAAATGATATCAGATCGATGAGCTAGCACACATCTTGTTTTGTGACCAGACGAATCACTTTCACGGGGATAGAGAAGTGTGCCTGCCTTCAGCATGGTTAACCTTGCAGCTCAAGTCAGGCAGCTAGATACTCATTACTAGATTCTTCTCTTTGGCTTTGAATGTTAAGAGAGCTTGTAACTGACTTCCTTTGAGCTCCTTCCAAGCTCACCTAGCCAGGTCCTATTAGTTCCAACATAAATATTCGTTACTAGGGCCATTGGAGGATAGATTAATATTTAATTATTCTTGTAAGGTCAGCCCACACACAGGCCAAATTGTAAAGTGCCCATGACATGTAGTAATCATGTAATGAACATAAATGTTCGTTACTAGGGCTAATGTAGGCTAGATGAATATTTAATTATTGTTGTGGGGTCAGCCCACCAAATTGTGAAGTGCCCATGATGGGTATTAATAACAAGTATGGTTATACACTTCTATCATTCATTTATTATCTCTTATTTGATTATTCACTTCTGAAATATCTGTGCTTTTATTTGAATTGGGTTATTGAATTGTTATTTTATTGATATGGGTTTGTTCGCTTCACCGACAGTCTCCATAGGACATTATTAAGCATTACAGTGATACCTTCAGAGTGAGTGATGCGGACAATGATGCTTCAACACTCTCCTTTACATCTACCTCTATACCTAATGTTAAGTAGTGTCTCTCTCTGTCCAGGGTTTACCCTGTGGGGTCACCCTTTGTTTCTCCCTTTTCATTTATTTTCATTTATATCTCTTTAAATTTTAGCTTTCAGAAGTGGCCTTGGCACTCACACATTATGCTGGTAACTGTTCGTGTTTTCCAGTCGCATTGACCTATTCTTTTGGTCATCTGTGGGTATTAATAGAAGCTCATGGATACCAATAGAAGTTTCGAAGAAATGCTGATGGCATTCCATTATTTAATATGGACCAATTGTAGAAAGGGCGAAGTTGTAGAGGCTTTGAATAAAACTTGAAGTCAGCTAAAGGATGATTTACAATAAGTGGGAGATGACATGTGTCCTTTTGCATATAATGTCATTTTAGTGCTGGTAATGACGTTCTGATAGTGAGAGAACTGTTTCATGAGGATTATCAACTTCTATCTGGAGATGAATTAGTCAGTAAGAAGATTGTTCAGACTGAATGAAGTTTGAAATTTTAATAAATAAGAGTGTTAGTAGAGTGATGGATCATAAAATACATCAACTCTTTTGCTTTTAAATTTAGATATTTTTATCATTTCTGGAATTTGTCTTTATTAGGATACTTCTATATTGATGAACACACTGGACTTTCATTTCAACACGGCAGTCTATGCTGATCCTTATTTACTGTTGCCTTGTTTCTATTAGCAGGTTAAAGTATGTGATATTTGTGGGGACACAGGTTATGAAGAGATGCTTGCTGTCTGTAGCATGTGTAATGATGGTGCCGAACACACGTATGTATTCTAGATTATTAGTAGAAGTATAGAGTCTAGACAGTGGTACCAACTGATGTGGTTTCTTGCAATGAGCTAAAAAGGCTATTTTGTGAAGATGTTTCTGGTGCATGGGTTTTGATGTCTAATACCTTCCTATTTACTTATTCATTGACAGTTACTGCATGCCAAGTATGTTAGACGAGGTGCCTGAAAGTGACTGGCTGTGTGAAGGCTGCAAGTTGCAGCAGAATGCAAGTGTCAAGACAGTTGAGACACCTCCAAACTTGAGAATGGTGTTGAAGCCAGCATTCTTGACCAGCAGGAAACATAACTATGGTACATCACGCTCTAGGCTTTCAGCTAAATTGGGCAAAACGAAGTTAGGACCTGATAGACAGAGAGCCATTAAAGGTACTCTGAGCTCTCAAGTGTCTACAAAAAGACAAGCAGAGGGTTTTGAAGTGGGACCTCCGATGAAAAAGTTAGCCTTGCAAGCTTCTAATGGACATTCAGATTCTTTAATTTCAAATGCAAAGCCTATCTTTTCTCGGGAGAACTCATTCAAAGCATTAGGTATCACAAAAGTAAAGACACCCATTACTGTATCTCCAACAGTAAATTCATTCAGCAGTAGTCTTCACGACAGTGATAACTCTTCAGCATTATTGAGGGCTTCTTCCCCAAGGCCATCTACAAATATGCAATCTTCAAAGAACAAATTTGTCTCTCCTAATGGTTTGGCCACTGACCCTTCAGCGTTCACAGGGACAAGCAAGGCTGGTAGCAATGTAGCATCTACTGGCCTTGCTACACTTACTGGTAAATCATCAACAGATAGAACTTTACCTTCCCTTCCACCTGCAAGATTGAGTAATATTGAGAAATTATCTCCAAGCCCCAAGATTATAAATGACTCCACCAAAGCAGGCTATCAGGCTAAAGCAGCTAGAGAAAATATGAGCAACATCTGTGCAGTTGGGGGATTTTCCAAATCTTCGAAATACACGACAAATTCAAATTTATCAGCCCTTTCAGAATCAATGCTAACATCAGATATTCAAAATGTAAAAATAAAAGAAATGAGAACTGGAAAAGTAAGAAATGATATATCAGATCTTTCAAGAAGCAAATCTATGGCAATGCCTTTATGCATACCTAGAGATCCAGTATCTGCAGGAATAACAAATTTTGAAAATCTTGGCACAGATGGTATATGTATCAAGCCAGTGACATGTGCAATAAAGGATTCATCTAAATCAATATGGTCTGAAGAAAAAAAATCTTTTGCTCCAACACAAGTGTTACCTCATTCCAATAAGAAAGAGCATAGTTCTATAAGGTCCTCAGGTACCTCTAGCACATTTTTGTGATTTATTTAAAATGTAATGGTTTTGTATTCTGTGGTGCCTTGTCCAGTTTCACTAATTAGGAAGGTTTTCGTTGGCTTTGTTTATCCTTGTTTATGGTGGACTCAGGTGAGGGACAGACACAGTTAAAAGCATCGCCTAGCAGGCTTCAAGAAGGCACTGCAACAAACAAATTACAGCAATCTGCCTCAATCGAGGTTGTGCATAACATTGAAGCCAAGAATTTGAAAGGCCTGTCTCACATAGATACAACTTCTGTAGTGAAACCAATGGCAGAGGGAAATATTTTCTCCCCCTCCATTGAGGATAGTAAAAATAACAGCTGCACTAAAGTGGTAGCAGAAGGTTACCCTTCTGAGCATGGTAAAAAGGGTGGAAGTCTTCATAGAAAAATAGTACCAAATAATAATCTTGTTCAGGAAACTAAGAAGAGTGGCAATTCAGAGAACTTTTCTTCTTTAAAATTGTCTTCACGAATTCATCCATCAGTGGTGGGAACTACAAGGTGCTATAAATGTAAACAATTGGGCTATTCTGCTCAGTCTTGTACAAACAATAGTCTTGCAGAACCAGGCAGTAATCGTTTCCGTGTTTCTACTCTCATATCTCCTACAAGAAGCTCAAAAGAAATTTCAGATAATGGCAATCGCAAATTGAGCGCTTCAGAGGAGACTGCACTTCCAGGTAAGATTACAGGTTGTCAAAACAGTCAAAGTTCAGGGAAAAAACAACTGAATTTTGACTCTGATGTAAGAGACCATGCCCAGTGGTCAGGGAGTCGTTCACCTAGGCAGGTTTCTAGCAATCAGGAAATGTCCTATGCTGACCTCAAATCTAATTCTACAATACCCTCAAAAGGCACCACAGACTTGAATGGAAAGCTTGATGTTAAAAACTCAGAGAACCAGGAGTTTTCTGCCTCAAATGTGAACTTGGCTGGTTGTTCCATTACCGCACCACAAATTTTGGCATCAAGGCCTTGGAAATCTCCTATGTCTAATCATTCTAGTGCTACTTCTAAGATTAATGGAGAGAGTATTTCACGTGCAGGCTTTAATGAAAGGAAGAGAACAGAATGGGTTGCTAATAGTCAGAAGCATTTATACCATAGAAGGTTAGAAGAGGGTGAAGGTCGTTTTCTCGCTAGAGATAGTAATCATATTGCAACAACTGCCACCCAGCCTGCAGTTCATTCAGCAGAAGGTACAGCTGTAGCCATTGGAGGAAACACATCTTCTGGCCTACCCACTGCTTCAGATGCAAGTGACCAACCACACACAGAATCAAGAGTGGTTCAACGTCAGCATTCTTCTCATCCAGAAATTGTTAAAGCAACAATTTTACCAGAGCACAACTTTTTATGGCAGTATGATACCTTCTGTTGTTTCTAAAGGTTTTCAGTTAAAGTTGTTTTGTATTTGTCATATTCACCTGTACATGTATGTTTGAGATTGCCAATGTCTCCACTGGGTCTCATTTGTGATTCAATTTTTCAGAGGTGGCTTTGAAGTGAGAAACAAGGCAAATTCTTTCAATTACTTCGACGGAATACAAGCTCATGCATCAACTTGTGCAGCATCAAAAGTACTTGATGCTGTGAAGAAATTTTCTTCTAAACTCCAGTTAGAGGAAGTTCCTCGCTGCAGCTCCTGGCCATTGCAGTTTCAGTACAGTCACCCAAGTGATGAAAACATTGCACTCTACTTTTTTGCCAAAGATCATGAGAGGTATAGACATTAGCATGTTCATGATAACACTCGTGAAACTTGCTGATTCAAATATCTAGTTTCTCAAACAAAACTTTGTCAACTTTTTATCTTTTTCACTTTTTGTAATCAGCGTTTTTAATCTGATTTTCCAAGGAGGACAAAACTTATGTCAATATTTCTCATTTTTTAAGAGTTTCCTAGTTGATGAAAGCTAGAATTTTGTATCTTTTAGCTATGGAAAATCCTACCGACTATTGCTTGAGCATGTACTCAAGAATGACTTTGCTTTGAGAGGAAACATCGATGGTGTTGAGCTTCTAGTTTTTCCCTCAAATCAGCTTCCACAAAAATCTCAGCGTAAGTTACAGAATATCTCATTTGACATTTTACTCCATTTTAAGTGTTTTATTGGATGTTTCCAACTATTACCAGTCCTTTTTTGTTTCCTTATCAAGCCCTGCAAGTTTTTAAAATTATTTGTTACCTCTTTGTATGTAGGTTGGAATAGACTTCTCTTTTTGTGGGGTGTTTTTAGGGGAAGAAATTCAAGTTGCTTTGAACCATCTACATGTGCAGGTGACAATGTTCAGGGAAAATCATTGAAAAAAGTTTCTTTGACTTTTAGCAATTTGAGTGTAAATGGTTTCTCATGAGTTCGTCTTTATTTGTCAACAGCTGCATTTTCTGCAGCAGAAGGCATGGATGCTGAGAAGGATGGAGGTGGAGAATCATGTGCCCCAACAAGGGATCTTAGAACTTTCAGGAACCAATTGTCACCATCTGTTTCAGATCAGGGTGAAATACTAAATGGCAGTTGTTTTAATATCCCAAATTCATCTTCTGTTAAAGACATGAAAGTTGACAATGCACAGAAGAATGATGACAATGCTGCTGCCCACTTATTATTAGTTGAAAAGAATTCCATGAGATTCGGTGATCTTGATTTCCCACCCGGTTTTGAGAGTATCACAGCAAAGAAGCCTCACAAATCAAATGATGATATCATTTGCCAGGTGCTCTTCTTTGATATCTGAAGACATATAGAGAGAGAAGATGGACAGAGATAGATAGAAATAGTTTAAACTTTGAATGGTATTAAAGTATAGCTTAAATACTAATCTAAATCTGAGCTTCCAATTTGAAAGTTACTTTGCACATTTTCAAGCCAGCAATATTCTTCACATGTGTGGGGTCGTTTTAACATTTCATAGCTACTCTAAAAGAATTATCAATATTTAAAGCAATAGCTCATAGCCGAAATGCAATTTCTTGTGCTTTACTAATGTTCCTCTATTTTACTGTGTGCAAGTGAAAAAGACCGATACATCCCTTCTTTTTTCCCCAAAAAACAGTCTTATATTTCGGAATAAGGTAGAAAAATACATAAAGTACAGTACAAGGATTTGCCCCTCTTCCCACCCATGCAAGAAGAGCCAACATATCACACTGGGTACCATAATCAGAATCTCCAATACACTTTCTAACGAAAAACCATTAGCAGATTCTTGAATTGCAAGTTTGTCCATTGAGCTATGGAACACAAAACTCCCATATGAACTCTTGGTACTTCAAAAGTTTGTTTACAATGATTTGACCGAAGGAAGGAGAAAGTGGTCAGTCTAAGCAAATGACCAGAAGGGGCAATAAATTTCTCCTCATAGAACTAAGTCTCCAAGAAGGACTACCCTCTAGTGCCGAGGGCAGGGAAACAAGACAGAAATGTGATGAGATATCCTTCCAAAGAGATGTAGCGAGGAGACACTCCTAGAAGATATGTTTCAAATCGTCTTTTCTTCCACACTGCAAATGTCCATCAATGAGACCTGATCTGGCTAGCCCGTGTTTGCTTGGCAAGGCATGTAAAAGAGTTGGCCAACCTTGACGCTAAGCTTAAAAGCAGATGGAGCCCTCTAAATAGAGTCAATCCTTATAAGCCATTTGTCTTCTTAATGGTTTAATTCAATTTATAGTTTTCCTTATCTGTAACTGATGCTCTTTATTTGATCTACCCATACATAACGTGGGTATCATACTTATATATGGCCTTGCCATTTGGCAAGAGTCTTTCCTTCTAGCATGGTTCTAGATAATTTAGGGCCACTTTGAACTTGTCACTTGGGTCGATGACTGGAATGATGTCCATAATAATACTTCTATATTTCTTGTGAATGTTGTGGTTCCGAACAAGACCTCTCCATGAGAACTGATCTACTTTCTCACTATGTTACCAGATCCGTGGGGCTGGGGTGCTGGATCCCTGGATTGGATATGGATTTGGATCCAGATCCACCAGGATCTTCCTAGGATCGAATCCATGCATTGTTACTCAGTACGTGCGAATTTAAAACACTGGCACAATGTAATCACAATGGTTTGGCCCTCAATGGTTTATATTTTTAAATTCGTGAATCCAATTCATTTAATAATTGAAGGATTATTAAATAGTTGGACCCCATTTAATTTATTCCTATAATTTTTATAATAGTTAATGTTATATTTTACATTAATCATTAACTATTTAATAATCATAAAAACATTAAAAAATTTATAATTTAGTTTGTATAAATACTTCATGTTTAACACTTATAAATAATATGTTAATTCAAAGTTTATTTAATATAATATGCTAATTATTTTATATATGTATTAAATATTACAAATATATATAAGTTATATATTATAAAATTATAATTTTTATATAAATTTTATTTTTAGAAATTATAAAAAATATATTGATATTGTTTGTACTTGCCATTTCCCTGCTGTATCTGGATCTGTATCCATATCCGGATCTGAATCCTAAGCTTTCTCACTATCTCAAAGATTTGATCCTGGTGAGGATACCTTTTCTAGCAAGGGATTTTGTATCAGACTTGAAGAGGATGCCCCAATGAGCCTGCAGGTGATCTGAACACCATATGTTTCTAGAAGCCAAAATTCTGCCATGACTCATCCTTTTAAAGTTCCAAGAAAGGTGTTGCGAGATCACTTTCCATGTAGAAGAGTGAGCCAACTTTGAGTCTTAGCTTAAAAGCGCAAGGAGTCCTCTAAAAGCCAATCCTTTCGCGCCATTTGTTTTCTTGATGGTTCAGTTTCCATCTGTAGTTTTCCTTATTTGTAACTGATGCTCTTTGTTTGATCAACCAATGCATAGCATAGGTATTTTACTTATATATATGGGCTTTCCATTTGGCTAGAGTCTTTCCTTCTAGCACAGTAATGGATAATTTAAGGCCACTTTGAACTTGTTACTTGGGTAAATGACCAAAATGATGTCCATGATAATATTTCTATATTTCTTATGAAGGTTGTGGTTCAGATTCCAGAGCAAGATCCCTCCAAGAAAACCAATCTACTTTCTCACTATCCCAAAGATTTGACTATGTGAGGATAACTTTTCTAGTAAGGGATTTCACATCAGACTTGAAGAGGTGGCCCCAGTGAGCCTGCAGGTGATCTGAAACATCATATGTTTCTAGAAGCTAAATTTATTCCTTGTTTCTTCCGTTTAAAGTTCCAAGAGAGGTGTTGAGAGACCACTTGCCATGTAAAAGAGTAAGCCAACCTTGACTATAAGCTTAAAAGCACAAAGAACCCTCTAAATAGAGTCAATCCTTTTTTAGCCATTTCTCTTCTTGATGGTTTAATTTCCATCCACAGTTTGCATTATGTGCAAGTAATGCTCTTTGTTTGATCGACCCACACATATCCTGGGTATCATACTTGCCATTTGGCCAAAGTCTTTCCTTCTAGCACAATTTTGACTAATTTATGAACACTTTGAACTTGTCACTTGGGTCAATGACCAAAATGATGTCCATAATATACTTCTATATTTCTTGTAAAGGTTGTGGTTCCAAGCAACATCCCTCCAAGAAAAATTATCTACTTTCTCTCTATCCCAAATATTTGACCATGTGAGGACACCTTTTCTGGCAAGTGATTTCATGTTAGGCTTGAAGAGGTGGCCCCAATGACCCTTGCAGGTGATTTGGAACACCATATGTTTCTAGAAGTCAAATTTCTTCCATGTCTCATCCATTGAAACTTTGAAGAGAGGTGTTGAGAGATCACTTGTCATGTGTTCCATATTCTCTCAAGGATAGGAGATCCTTCAATTATGAAGTTGAAGGCATTGCAAACAATTTCAACCAAGGTGAAATTTCCTTTCATGCCAAAAATATGAGAAATTGTCATGATTCAGTTTGTTAGGAGGATTTGTTAATAAGCATCACCTTGTATTCCACTAACAACCCACTTAGTTGCCAAAATTAGTTCCAATGTGCGAATCAATAAGATTTTTGTAAGCCATGAACCTCCTTTGTCTTTCTCAAAGGTTTAAAACTCCCAAAAAGGCCTAAGGGAAGCACCCCTCTTCCCACCTGGTTTACCCCAAAGATAATAACAGAGAATCTAGTCCAACTTATCATAATTGCACACACATTAGGAAACCAACAACAAAAATAGTCTACATGTCTTGTTGTGAGAATCCTAGAGATCACTCTAATCCTTCTAGTTGGTGTAATTTCCTCATTAGGCCATCTTAGTCTTATTCTTCACTTTAGGCAACGCCCAATCCCACATATCTTTAAGAGAGACATTTAGATCAATGGGGATCCCAAAATATCTAGCTATGGTTCCTTCTAGTTTTCTTTTCTAGGAAGCATCAAACATGAAGATATTTTGAAAGCACTAGTGAAATTTTTGTCAGATAACTAGATCATCTTCTATTAGAGTGCCGCTAGGATTCCTGGATTTATGCTTGCACTCTTGAAATAAAAACTTAGAAGGTGCATCCCCATCGACCATCCATTGCATGTGGCCCCTAATATTGGCCCCTTTGGATTTATAATCTTCAAAGACCTGCAATTATTTCACTCACATCTTGTTGAATTTGTGCAATAAAGGGATCAACTTCAACCGCTTGTTTTGCAAGTTGAAGTCGATTTCAAAGTTGGTCTTCCTTACCTCTCCCATTTCTATCGACCATCTTTCTCCATCCTCGAAGGATCTTAGTGGTGCGAAGAATGGCCACCCCACACAAAAGAACCCATCCACTATCCCTTATAAGGGAGACACTAAATTGCACACCCTTGCAATAGTGTTTTGGCAGTTTGTAGACTGAAGAAGTAAGATATTTAATTTGAAGGTAGAGGGGGCCTTATACTGACTATAAGCACCAGCTACCATATAGGTGGATATAGGAAAATGACTAGAACTAGTAATGGACAGATACACATGAAAAAAGCATTGCCCAATGGAAGAGAATGTACTCACATGGGAATTGGATAAAACTAGTCAAGTCTAGCTTGAATTCAGTGAGAATTGTGTTGTCTATGATTGTGTTGTCAACATGCCTATGCAAAGTTCTTTTGGCCCCACAACCTCTGGCACGCCAAATAGTCATTTGTTGTCATTCCAGGCTTGTTTCTCATTAAATCAAAGTATAGTTTCTTTCTCTCCTAACATGATCCATGCCCTACACAACCATGTTGAAATCTCCCTGGATGACCCACTCAATAGCAAACAACACATGGGTCATCCAACATCAAAGCTAAGTGCAACCAATAGTATCATTGGAAGTGTTACAACTTATATTGTATGAGGTTCCATCTCGTGATTTTCATCACATTGATGGAGTTTTGTTGTTGGTACTCTTGGAGTATCGGACTGACTTGGGGGATTCATCTTCATGAAACCCCATCCCTTCATGGCATCATATCACTTGATGGAGATCTTTGGTTGAGGGAGTCTCACTTCTTGGTTGGATGGTGGTTGAGCTTGCTATTTGGTTCACTCTTCATGGTTGCATATCTTTGGTTGATGGAGCTTTGGGATCGAGAGTGGCATGGTGTGATCCTACTTCATGATGGTAAGGATTATTATGTGGTATACTCATTGGCACATATATAGAAATAAGTATATTATTAATTTAATGGGACCAACCCGTTTTATACCTTAGACCTTGTCTTCTTCTGAACAAAATTATGTGATAGCGTACATGTAGAGGCACTTATCATGTTTTATTTGTAATGGAGCATCCCCTTTTACCTCATGTGTTGACCCCTCACATCATACTATGACATTGGCACATATGATTGCTAGGTGAATCATCCCTCTCATTCACCTAAGGCGGTTGTATTTTATTTCTACCCATGAATATGGTAAAAGGGGTCGTCATATGAAGTCTTTGGTATAATTAGACACTATTTATGGTGGGAAGCCCCCTAACATATAATGTTCAACTATATATCTTGTTAAACTCACGTGCTTGGAAGATATCGCCCATGTGGAGAAAAAAATATTATATTTTAATGGTATTTGATTTGTTCTTATTGTATGGCTCACACATTTGCATGGAGTTGCCTTATATTGGTACCATCCTTCGAAACATAGCATGGAAATTGGATCGATCCACCAATGATTATCAATCATGGGTCCTTTAATATTGAATGGTGGTATGTCTTATCACATGGAGTGGCCTTTTACATGAATGTATGGAGTTGCCATTTTATTACAAGTGAAGTCGTGGTCTTCAAATCTTATGGTATTATGAGTTGGCCAATTTTAATGAAGGAGATATACAACATCTTTGGCAATCGTATGATGGGACTAAGCAATGGGATTGAGCCGCTATTAAGGAGCAGTGGGTTCTCATCGTGGTTGTTCACACGGATTAGACCGTCCCCTTAAACAAAGATGATGATAAGCCCCTGTTTGTCCTCATTCACATTACATGGAAATTATATGAAGACGTGGGTTAGTCAACATTTGCATGAATTGATTATTGGATGGAGTAATTCGAAATTCCGACCTTTAAGTCATTGTAGGGAGCTGCCATCTTAAGCTATTGTTCATTGTCTTCATTGACCATAGCTTAATTCCTCATCTCACGAGGCACATTCGGAGGTAGTATCACCTAGTGTATTCAAACTTGGTTGACTTGGACTCGCACTCGACCGAGTTGATCAAGCCAACCCCAAATTGGTCCGACTCAGCCCTCCTGTTGACTTGGGTGACCAGTTTGGTGTTGAATTGACCAAGTCAAGGCTTGAGTCGGTCGGTTCAGTACCAAACCGATCAACTTGGTCGAGTCAAGGCTTGACTCGGTCGAGTCAAGACCTTTTCAAATGGGTCGAGTTAAGACCTTTTCAAATGCTATTAGATCCAGGGGATTTATTCTTCTAAGTCTTATTAGAAGGAACAAAACATGTTGAGAATCCTTATTAGAAGACCTATGAGATTCAACATGAAACTGTGTTGAAGAATCTAAAGACCTGGGTGATTCACCACATCAAGTATCAAAACCCGTAGTCTCAGGTTCCGTCAGAAACACTTATCCAGAGGATAGTTTAGTTGTTTTAGAGACCTAGCAGGAAACAAGTTGCTGGAAGAATTGCAGAAATAGCAGTGTTGTCGGAGGTTGATGCCAGTTCAATTATGTTTTCTTAAAATTCCATATTTGTCTCTATATTTACCGCATACATGCGGGAGATGAGGCCCCAATCAAGCAGGTTCACGAAGTCACGATCTATCAAGGAAATAATAAATCTTAAATTCAACAATAGTAGTAGAACATTTTATTAAGCAGTATATTCAACAATGAATGGAAGGCTATAATCCCACATGTAACTGAAGAACTAAGATATAAACCTAGTGAAAAATAGATAGGGAAAGTTGAAACTTGGTCAACATGGCTGATTAGGCACAAGTAATGATGTGGGCCTTACATGGTATATACAATGTACATGAGTAGACTTCGCATATTTTCTCTCTAATGGTTTGGAATCTTTAAAATATATTTTTTCATTAAAATTTAAATATTTTATGTATTTTTTAGTAAAACCGAGTCATTGAAAACCAGGGTTACCGGAAGCTCCCCCCCCCGCTTCGAAGCCCCGAAGCTCGATCCGGGCGGGTGCGTCCCAGAAGCGACCTCCGAAGCGCGACTCAAAAAAAGGAAGCGCGATTCCCCCTGAAAAATCACGATTCCTGCCTTTTTTGAAGCGTTGCCTCTGAAGCGCGCTTCAAAATTTCTGAAGCGCGCTTCAGAGGGCGCTTCACGCACGCTTCAAGGAAACATGCGCACACTTCAAGGGGGATACGCATTTTTAAGGAAAAGTTCAATTTTTTTTTTAATTTTTGGAATTTGGGTGGGGCCTAGCTTAGGCTTAGGGTTGAGGGAAAAGAATGAGGAGAATAAAAGAGCTCTTTCCCCTCTATTCTCCTCATT
>SNQJ01S0034773.1:41072-96801 GCA_010110895.2 Picea sitchensis
AAATACGACACATACCATGATACCTCGGACCAATTACCTCATGGAGCAAGAGTCCTCTCCGATGCAAGCCTAGGCCGGTAGTGATGGAAGCTGCTACTGCTGACAGGACAAAGCTGGCTGAGAAGAAGAAAGATGGGCCTTCCAGGGCCATGCTCAAGTCACTCATGCTCTCGGTACTCGTTGTCTAGGACCATGTGGGCCTCAAGACATGATCTCCTAGTTATCCCTAGATATCGGGGATAACAAAGCGCTTTATTGCTTTCTCGGGGATCCCTGGGCGAAGCATCTTAAGGTTTGGTCTTTGGCTTTTGACTTTTGCTAGCTACTTTTACACGCTGGGCCTTTAGTCCCTTCTTCCCACAAGGCAAGTTACAACCCTTACTAGCTTGTCAAATCCAATGCTCGAACCAATGTAGGGGATAGATGAGAGGGAAGATGATGAAAAGTGATAAGTATGGAAGAAATGGACGATGACCTTTCATAAACCAACCTAGTGGAAACTCACTCCTAAGGGAACCAATTTGCTAGGGCAAATTTTTTCATCCTCCCCAGGTATGGACAAGTCAAAAGGCCTAAAGTCCAAGCACACGTCCTGAAGCAAAAGAGAATTAAATGCACATATTCAAATGCTTTGAGAATCAAGGTGACACATACCATGATACCTAGACTCATTACCTCATGGAGCAAGACCCATTGCTACTTCAGAACCAAGCCGATGGAATGGATGATGCTGCTGCTGCTGACAGAATGGAGGCATTGAAGAAGAAGGATGGGCCCTCCAGAGTGTAATGTTCCCAAGCCAAGATGCCAGGAACATTGCGTTTTGGATGAGTTTTTAAACTTTTTCTTGTTGTGTCATTTCGTCAAATAGTTTGCTTATTATGATCCTTTAGGTTTCGCTAGGGTTATACTGATGATTTTTATATGTGTTTGCAACAATAATCAATCATAAATATAGCAATGGACATACCTCAACCAGATGCATGATGAATAACACAAGTGATAACTCAAATATCTTAGATCTGATATTATTCATAAAGAAGAATACCCTGACACAATGGATCTGCAGATATGGTACAATATAGCTAATAGATCATAACAAAACGAAGATAATCCTCAATCAGACGAAGAAGAGACACTACAAGCCTCCAAGGGCCACCTGGCTACAATACATGAATAACAAGATGAGATCTGGGCCGTATGAAGTGCCAAACCCCCAAGTGGAGCTGCACCCTCCTCAATACTGTCAAACCCTAATATTTCGGCCCTCTTGATAATGTTCTCCAAATGCTCTGAAGAAGATGCCAAACTGTAGATCGGGGCAATACCAAACCCCTGGTGAAATTTCGGGATGAGTGGTGAGGTTCTGACCCACCAGATGCACAATCTCCTAATCTGGCTTGCGCCCTCCTGGGTGACTGAAGACCCAATAACTCGGCCCTCCTCCTATTTGGCACCAATAGCAAGTCAAACCCTCTATAAAGATAGATTTGGAGTGTAGATGCAAGATGTAGTAGATCCCTAACCGAAGAATGAAGTTGGGATCCCTCTCATGAGAAGATCCACTCCAAAGTTGCGCCCTCCTCTTGGGAAAACCGTCCCAATCTCACTATAAATCAAAGCTCCACCAAAATATCTCCCGGAAGAGCCAAGAAGGGCGCTATGGCCTCTACAAACATAACCCAGCAACTAGATTCTCCAAAAACTCTTCTCCTTGGCCAAAACGAATTGTCTAGCTCCACAAATGCGTCCTCCCCTGCTGGAAACCCTCAATGGTGCGCCCTCTCTCTGTGTACCTGCGGCTGGTGTAGAATCCCTCTGAAGTTGAGTAGATCTGAAGTAGAAAGGTGTGGGTGGAGTATTGCATCCCCGAGACCAAGCTTGGAACAAGATAGGTGGAATCATTCACCACCGAGTTGTCCTCTAGGGTTTGTTAAGTCAAAACCCTCAAAACCCCCAAGGCATGGGCTCACTAGCTAGAAGCCAGATATCAACTGATAATCACATGAATGAGAGAATAGAGGCCCTTGCCTTACTTTTATCCTTCCTGCTCACCTTGTCCCTCCAAAGTGACTTTTACTTTATTAATTATTAATTAATTAGTTAAATCACTTTAATTAATTAATTAACTATTTTACCTCTGAAAAGATCCTCATCTCTCCTTGTGGCTTCCCTGGCCACTGAAAGTCACTTCTTATCATCCTATCCTGTAGTTTTGTTCCTTCCGATTCCAATGAGCTATTACACTAAGAGGTTCCTCCATGTATTAGGCCCAATATGACCTCCTTAGTGAATTTAATTAACTTATAGCCCAAAATAACTCAAAATCATGGAAATCGTCGGAATGCAACGGAACCAAAGCTGAGCTGTGCGGAGTGGATCATAATGTTGAAATAAGATGAAGGATGCAAGCCGGACCTCAAAATACCCCTCAATAGTCCATGTACTCTCTATAACCTCCATCCAGCTACTCTGGTCATCATAACACTTTGTGATATAATGATGTCCCAAAGTGGGGACATTACATAGGGCTGGGCTCAAGTCAATATGGCTCTCGGTACTCCATGTCTAGGACTTGTGGGCCTCGATACATAATCTTCTTAGTTATCCCTAGGATAGGGGATAACATCTGGCTCCAACTCGGGGACATGTGCTCACCGTAGAGCGCATGAGAACCTCAACATTTTTGGTATGACCTGTGACCTGCCAGATCTCAATAGAAAAGATCAGTAATCATTTGGGGTGGTGATATCACCCCTGGCTCATATATGATAAAATGAAATACAAGTAAGCAATCATATGTACAAATGGAAATACAACTACTCTAGCATGAAATGTAGATGGTATATACAACGAATGCAAAATGGCTACCTACTTACCTCTACTTACTTGTTGGTTGAATGCTAGGTGTAGTCAAATACCCAATGAAACAATCCTAGCAATGTCTCATAATACCTGCCTCTGTGCTTTATCATAAACCAAAACAATGATAAGTCAAGCACAAATATAACACGAGTTAGAAAATGTATTGTATCATCGAAAATAGCAAAGTCTAGCTCATGGAGGCGGGAGGGAGGGACAAAATCATGCCAATTCATACCTTTAGGAAAGTGCTCAATCCATATCAGAAAGGGATCGTGAAAAATCTAAGGTTCAATAGCTCGACTCAAAGAGTCTGAAGGTTGGCTACCTTGGATGTCTTCACAACTTGAGGTCTGGGAAGGGACTAGCAAGAACCTAGGGGATGACTGACAATTTCTTAAGGGAAGGTTGAAAGATTGAGATAACAAACTTCTTCTTGAGGTATTCAACCTACCCTTGAATTCTAAAAGTAAGCTTTGCCTCAGAGAAAACTTAAGACAAAGGACATGCTTCCCAACTAAACCTTTAGTGATATATCGAGATAAAATAATCAAAGGGAGTTGGGAGACATTGTTATAAGGATCATCCTTTGGACAAGCTATGTCGTCACCTTTATCAATATCCGAGCACAACAGTGATTGATAATCTTCTTCAGGGAATAAATCCAAATGCTCAATGTAATATTCATCAAAATCCTCAAGGTATGACTGAAAATCATTAGGAGAACATATCACCAGGTCATCCTTGGGTGTCTGAAAAAGGTTTGTAATCATATCATCTCCTTGTTGCCAAGTGTCAAAATTGTTAGTAACCTCATATGATAGTTTTGAAGGCAACTTTTGGAAATGACCCTCAATGTCGTAAATGGGATCCCCATCATATCCAATCACATCCCATTTACGCTTTCCGATATGTATTAATTCATCAATATTATCAACATAGTCATCAACTTTATCATAACATGAAGGGCTTAAAACATCCAAGGGCTCCTCTAACACTTCTTCACTTTCCAAATCATAAAATAAAGCATTATCAAAATTTTGGAAAGGGAAATAATTGACCATGCTTACTTCTTCCTGTGCAGGAGCTTTGAGGACTTGGACAACTTCATCAAATAGAACAACATGCATCATTGTTTCGTCCTCATGACTTGTCTCTTCAACTTCATAAGGAGGATCTGTCTTGTTCAAGGGTTCCCCTTCTTTTTCCCCTCTTTGAATTATAGAACAAGGTATCATCAAAAACTTGAAAAGGAAAGGGACTAACCTCATCCTTTTCTTCTTGTGCAGGGGGAATAGGGTCTTGAATGGCTTCATCAGAGGGAGGAGCATACATCAATACTTCATCATCGGGTTTGATATTCAGGTTCTGGCTCTTCAACCATGTCTAGAAATCCTTACTAAGACCTTTCCCCTCACCCCCTTGTTGATCAATGTCCTTTTCCCTTCTTTCTTGGAAGTTATCAGTAAAGGTTTTAAGGGAAACTAATCTCTCCAAACCAAGAGTATATGGGGTAAAGAGGTGTCCTTCCTTGGACAAGGAGATATTTGCCTCGATATCAATAGCCATGTTATGAGCTTCATGGAGTGTTTTTGGGCCCTTTTTACTGAGGGGAAAACCTAAATGCACTAAGAGTGCATTGGTATAGAGATAAACGAGGTACTTGTCTCCAGGATGATGGCTTCTAGGAATTTGATATAGCAAGTTCTCAAACCTATCCTGGAATTCCCTGACAGTTTCATTCTCTGTTTGTTTTATATGCTCGAGTCTTTTTAGTAGCGTTTGGATATCTTCCAACTTAATACCCCATCTTTTGAGAAAGGTTTCTTCCAATTGGTCCATAGATGTGATGTTGGCATCAGGGAGGTCGTCATACCATTTCTGAGCATTGCCATGAAGAGTGGCAGAGAAGAGTTTCATTGCCAAATCTTTGGCATCATCACTGATAGGGTGGAGTTGAAAGAAAGCCCAAAAATCATCCATGTGATAATCGACTCTAACCCCATCACTACTAGTGAATCTAGGGAGCCATTTTTCGTACTTCGGGGGCATTTTTTGAGGGTATCCCGAGATTTTACTCATGTCTAAGGGTTTGAAATTTCTCGGGTCTCATTGAGAAATCATGGTTGGTTTTGTCATTTGTGGAGTTGCCAGATAATTTTCTTGAAACTATCAAAGGGATGAGGGGATCACTCTTAGTGGAGTTTCCAGGTAAGCTTTGTAAAGTAAAGGCTTTTGAGGAATGGCTTACTGAAAAGTGTCGTCTTTGAGGAAAATTGACTCCCCGACAGCAGCACCAAAATGTTATCGCACAATTTGTACTTTCCCAAAAGCCAAAGGCAAGTGAACAGTAAATTGGCATAGTAGGAGGTTGTCCTATCATTGTCACCTAAATAAGACACCTCTTTCTCTTTAGGGTGAAGGCCCAAGGGAGACGTCCCCAGTGATTTGGGGGTTTGAGAAGGCAAAGCTAATGATATCAAGAAAAGTTCTTCCCCTCTCGCAAGTCACACTGACCAGAAAGTCCCAAAGGTTTAATAAGATGAAGCAAAGATTTGTTTGAGTGTACCTACCTAGAACAAGACAACAAGAAAACACTATTTGCAAGTAACAATTGATATTAGTGCTTCGTAAAACCTTGGACTTTCAATAAAGGCAATGAGTTGATATATAAGATGAAGCAATTTTTTTTTTATAACAACAATGTATATATAATAATGGCTTCACAAATATGCCTTAAACAAGCTTCGAAATGACCCAAAATGGTAACCTAGAATTAGCAATATGCTAGCATTTGTCAGAAGCTAAGAAGGCAATGTAAAAATCAACTTTAACACTTGCTTTTAGGAGCTTTTACTGCTATAATATATGGCTGTAGCTTACTTTTGTAACAACAACAAGAATGTTAGTGAGTTAGTCTAATCTAGGGTTAGGGATAGTTAGCAAAGAGCTTGAGGTAGATGGTTTGAGGGTTGTTTTCATCAATCAATCAAATGTAAGGTATAAACTAGTGCCTTTAGGGTTAATGGAGTCACTTTTGCAGCAACAACCTTGAAGGAAACAAATGATAATATGTGAACTAAAGACAAGAGGGAGGATGGTTGAGGTGTTGGTAACCCAAGGACTCAATCATCAAACCCTAGAAGGAAAACGGCTACTAGAAAGTAGGTAACCCTAGGCCCTAGCGGTTTTCCTTCTTCTTTAGCTCAAGCTTGAGATAAATAAAATCTTAATGAAGCATTGGTGTTAGAGTGCTACAAAAGTAGGGCTCTAGAATATGCTTCAATGGAGGTGTCTTCTAGCAAAATCAAGTAGGTGGATAGCTATTGAGAGAAGGACAATAACATGTGCTTAATCTCCTAGGGTTTTACACTAGCAATTTCATAATCTTAGTAAATGCAAAGTAAAAGATACCATAACCATTCAAAGAAAGAAGAATTGCAGATTTTCACTTACATTCACCAAGAATAATCTAGTAACATGCCCTGGTTGAAGACTTTCCACCATGAAAATGCCAAAAATCACCAAAAGAAGCTTCCTCCAAGAGTTGCGCACCACTTAATTTCAGCCAATAAGCCTTAAAAAGGCCGAATTTCAGACCTCACACTTGTGTGAGTGAAAGATGATGAAAAATACAAGGGATTTTTCCCTTATTTATACAATTGAAATGACCTTTAATTACAAATTAGGTCAAAAAAGGCCGACATGGCCAGTTAAATCAGAAATCCAATTTTTTACATAAAATTGACAAATTAAACCCTAAAATGTGTAGAAGAGGTGATGTCATGCCCTTCTAGGGTGACGTTGGGCCTCATAAGTGAGACGTTGGCCTCCATGAGCAAAACGTTAGGCCTTCCAAGGTCTCTGGATCCTGCCACACGTGCCACTTGGCACACAACTGCCTCCATCATGTCCATCTGACACTTGATGGCGTTAAGGGTCACAAGGGTGATGTCATGGGCCTCCCAAGGCCAACATTCAGGGGGAAAGGCACGACCCCCCTGGGTCTAGGCCTGCCAAGGTGTCTCTGGTGGAACGTCCTTCTTTCTCTCTGGTGCAAGCCTCTGGTATATGTCTGCCCCTAGCTGGGGTCTCAACATCCATCTGGTGGGATTTTAGCCCTATGGAGGTCCGAGCTAATCATCTCCCCATATGTACCTGTCCGTCGGGCGTGGTCCTGCAACAACAAGTACGCCCTCCATGGGCTCATAAATCATAGGGATAATATCAATGTCAATCACATCTAATAATCAAGTTACCCAAACATGTGCATAAAACCCCCCTTTTCCCAGACAAGTGCTCAAAGACGTTATGCTATTCTACAAGCCAGGTTTGGAGAGGGTTCCAGGATGTCCTATTGGGCTAATTCTCCTTAGGTGAGGGGTGTTTCTATGTGAAGACCAATCTAGGTCATGTAAGTGGATGAGATGGTGTGGGGGATGTTTGGGCTAGGGGTGCAGTGATGACAGGGAAATGTAGGTCTTACCTGTGGGTGCCTCAGAAGAGGGTGAGTTGCACCTTGTCATGGATGCAATTGTTTCCTAGCCCATTCAATAACTTTTTACTTTTATCTTATTTCTTTTTCTTTCAAGAGAATAGATGGGGGACATTGCCCTAGCGTGGTGACCAGTGGCGACAGCGTTACCCACAAGCATTTCTCGGAGGTGAGAAGGTTGGCTCATGATGAGACCCCCTTTCTCTTGGCTATGCCACCAAGAGCCACTACCTTGGCGTGGTGACCAGATGAATAGTAGTGTCATACCACTACATGCCCATGGACCTAATAGGTTGGCTCGTGATGAGACCCCCTATCCACCAACTAGGTCTTGAGTTTTATCTTTTTTATGGGTCCCCTCTTTTCTTGTTGAGAAGCCCTTTATTGCTTTCTTGAGGATCCCTGGGCGAAGCATCTCAAAGTTTGATCTTTGGTTTTTGACTTTTGCCAACTACTTTCACCCTCTGGGCCTTTAGCCCCTTCTTCCCACAAGGCAAGGTACAACTCTTACTAGCTTGGCAAACCCAATGCCCAAACCAATGTAGGGGATGGATAAGAGGGAATATGATGAAAAGTGATAAGTATGGAAGGAATGGACAATGACCTTTCATAAACCAACCTAGTGGCAACTCACTCCTAAGGGAACCAACTTGCTAGGGAAAATTCTGTCATCCCCCCCAGGTATGGACAAGTCAAAAGGCATAAAGTCCAAGCACACGCCATGAAGCAAAAGAGAATTAAATGCACATATTCAAATGCTTTGAGAATCAGAGTGACGCATACCATTATACCCGGACTCATTACCTCATGGAGCAAGACCCACTGCTACTTCAGAACCAGGCCGATGGGATGGATGCTGCTGCTGCTGCTGCTGACAGAATGGAGGCGCTGAAGAAGAAGGATGGGTCCTCCAGGGCCAGGCTCAAGTCAATATGGCTCTCGGTACTCCATGTCTAGGACCAGTGGGTGTCGAGACATAATCTCCTTAGTTGTCCCTGGGATAGGGGATAACAGGGACCATATGAATATATAGGAGTCCCTTGCACTAATGTAGGGAACATCATTGTTAAGAATGTTTTATATTATCTTTTTCATTCAGAATCTGATCTCCATATTTTTGATATCCAATCCGATTGTCAAGAACATAGTGGATTTCTATGCACTGTTTCACTCTGCATGCTTTCCAGACCAGAATATATAGGATGGATTGCTAGTTGGCATGGACATCCTATATGTTATAGTAAATAAAATAAATAAGCAGAAAATGGAACCTCTTGCAAAATTATTACCTATACATGGGCATCCCTCGAGTGTTAAAAATTCAATTTTACTTGATCATTATTAGATTTTAAAGTATACAAATCATTCAGTGTTGGCGAACATTTAGTTAAGCATAGCCTCCATGTTTATTGCATTTAGCCTAAATTATTTCCAGACTATAATCTAACAATTGCTATGATCATATTTTGACTTGTGCTGCGACAATGCTTGCCTGCGAATTGCATAAAAATAATTGAACAATTTCTCGTAGATTAGTACTATATATTTGGATGAGAAACATATATGGAGAGGTAAATTGACTTGTCTTACATTGACTAAGAAATTGAAGTTCCTCGTTGCAGTGGCAAGCATTAGGAATCGTGAAGATGCCATTCTACACAAACTCAGCAAAGATAATAGGGACAGAGTCATGGAGCAAATATCTTCCCAGTTGTCTTCTCTTTGTCGAAAATAATTGTGTAATCATGGACATTATATTTTGTGCAAGAAAGGTGAAAATTTTCTATTTAATTTTATGCTAGAGATTCCATCCCAAGGGGCTTCTTTTGACCACATTCATAATGAAAGAGTCTGCTATCTCTTCAATATACATTAGAATAAACAACTGTTTGCACAAATTATTTTTATTATGTGGCACTGCAATTAGGCAAGGTGAATGAAATGTGTTCTACACTTGTACCGTGGATGGCCTCCCGTTTTGACTTAGAATTTTACATGCGATTGCTGTGGTTGCTTGTTTAGATGGGACAATAACAATGTCATTAGCATCTTTCAAGACTACAACCTATAGGGGGACTTTGTCAGACAGGTATATGAAGATGAGGTCTTTCCTAGAGAAGACAACCTACAATTCATCCTCACACAGTTACATTTACATAAAACAATATGAATGGACTTTAGTGCGATGGGAGATTATTATTAGTATTGGGTGTTGTAGCACCCACGAACCCTCCTTGCTTGGTTTCAAGATCTTTTTTTTGTGATATTATTGCCTTCTGAGTGCAAGCCTCCTTGTTACTTGCTTACATTAGGGTAATTCTCAGCTATCATTTATAAAGCTTTATTCTTTTTAAAGTAATCAACATGATTCCCATGACAGTGTCCAGAGAAGCAATTTTGCTTCTGATTGATTGAATTCTTCATTGGCAATTCTATGCTCAGGTATGCTTTGACTGGTACAGAATTCAGACAAATGAAAATACACCTTAATTTAATTTTTTTAAATGCAAAGGTGTGCCGTATTCCTATTTCTCTTATAAGCTTACCTATAGAAGAGTGCAACCATTGTGGAGACAATCATGAGTCAACAGAGATAAAAAAAAGGAAAACAAAGAAAGAGAGTGTTTCTTCCTCTCCGAAAATTTGGGCTAGAATTATTTTTATTGGTGAAACAAAAAAAGGGTGTGGCATTTGAGTGCACCGGTGTGAGTTTTTTTGTGGGAATTCTGGTGTAACCATAACTTGGTGGAATTGTAATTAGAGTTGATGGGATTATAGCAATAAGATTGTACAAGTCTTTTTAGAGTTAAATTTGTAATTTCAAAGTTTGGAATATTGATAGAGTAACATTGACTCTATGCGAACATCAGGCCTGCAGTTGTTCTTTTGATGTGTGGGATAATAGTGATATTACCAAATTCAAATTCTATTTTAAACCTTTAAAAATGACCAACGCATCTCATATTATGTAGGAGGTAAATTAGAGGTTGAACAACAAAATATTTACCACAAGAAAACAGAGAATGCTTGTGATTTTTGAATATAAGTGCTTACATAAGCTTGTCTTGGGAAAGGAGGTGTGGAGGACAGTGGATGCAGATGTTTGAGCTTAGTATGATGCAGAAAAGCGGGAGGTTGTGATGTTGATCAAGCTTTGTTACTGGTGATATGATCCTGAAGTCCAAAATGTTGATACTTCTCATTTTTGGTGGTGTTTGAAAAACATGCATGAAACATTAGATGAACGTAGTGTTTTCTTTAAAGAATTGTTATTTTCAATAAATAGGGAGGAAGGCTAATCACTTCATGACTACTTATTGAAAATAATAGATATTAGAGATCGGATGAAAGCCATTGATATAAAATTTGAAGAAAAAGACATGGTAATAATTACATTAAAAAGGTTACTATCTCTAAAAATTCCCATGCCCTAGGTGACTAAAGTATTTATGATCTCAATCAAACAAGTATATTGTTGAATTTAATTAATGCAGAAATAAATTTCAGACCATAGTATTAATCACACAATTGTTGGAAATCAAATAGTGGAAGCATAAAAATAAATTTTATACATACATTGGTAATTACTTCAAATCTACTTTTCATTCCTCAGAAAAACTTACAATGAAACCTCCACAAGCTGTCCAAAAAACAACAATGCACGGATACCAAAAAACACCTCAAACTTGAGCATTTTCAGCTTGACTGAAAGGTACAGCTGTTGGAAAAAACCAGAAACAATAGAAAACTACTCTACGGCCTGTAGAACAACTTGTATAGCATGTTTGTACCATTGTAAGGACCTATCCATACAATATTGCCTATACGACTGTACGGAATCGTGCAGATCCTTGTACAGGACTGCGTGTTGCTTGGAAATGCCTATTTTTTAGCTGCATGTTCTCTCTCCCTCTTTGTCGCTCAATTTTCTCAACTGCACAAGTGTTATTATATGTTTGAACTATATCTTGACTTGTCTTTATAGTTTTAGTTCAAAGAAAAACCCTAATCTATTTGAGATTACTCAGTCTAAGTCATGTATGAATGAAACACTTTTTAGATTCAACTACTAAAAATAAGACTTTTCACTTTTTAACTAAAGTGAATTACAAAATAGAATTTTCTTTAAAAAAATAGAATTACTTTTTAAAAATAGCTCGAACTACTTTTTGCACATTCACACGGAACATGTGTGGAAGTTCATGTCCGAGCAATAATTCTTGACAGTCCCTCTTAGCAAATAATGAATTCTACACCCCAATTCAAGTTTGTCTCTGAATGCCTCAAACTTCTCTTTTTTCAAGGGCTTGTTCAAAATATTAGGTACCTACTCATTTGTGTGAATATGTTGGAGCTTCATTGCTTTCTTTTGAACCCTATCTCATATGAAGTTATACTTGATCTCTATATGCTTGGACTTGTCATGAAACACTGGATTCTCATAGAGTTTAATACAACTCCAATTATCACAGTAAATGACCGTGGGATCCAACTCCTGATCAAACAATCCTGCAAGTAACTTGTGAAGCCAGATGGCTTCACAACTATGTTAATTTTCTATTCCAACACATAGATATTTTACTACCTTATGTATTTCCTTGCTGATAAATAAATTACAACATAGAATAAAATATATTAGTTGAAAATAAATAAAACAACGGAAGCAAGCTGGAAACCAAATTACACACATACAAAACAAAATTTTCCTTTCAAATCAATTTTTCATTAAAATAACTTACATGCTTACAAGGGGTTCCCAAATTGGGAAAACAACCCACTGAGAATATAAACAATAACCTATAACAAAACTCTTGCAATCCGACAACTTTGTTGTTGCTGTACGACCCCATAACTGCGTCCTGTACAATCTGTACGCGCCTTGTATGACCTGTACAACGCATATGTATGCGCCTCTAACAACTGGCCCTGTGTGTATGTACGCACCCCCGACATTGGCTCTACATGTAAGTACGCACCCCTCGGCATTGGCTTTGCGTGTATGTATGTGCCCTTCTGCATTAGTCCAACACATGTATGTGCTTGTGTCTTTTGTATTGTGCGTGTGATGTTGCTCTGGCTTTGTACGGTCCGATCTCCAACTATACTTGCTTCTGCTATGCTGCCCAGATTTGTCCTTGCTATTGCATCTGTTTGTTGTTGCTTCCTCCTCCTTTGGACTGATCAGATCTTCAGGTGAAATTCCTTCACCTTTGCTAAGATCTTCTTGAAAAAAAGTCCTTTGCTCTCTCTATGAGTCATTGATTCCAATAAATGTATTGTTGTTGTGTGTCTCTCCCCTTCAACTAACCTTGCTTTTATAATCTTGAGTTGAACCCTAACCCTAATCTCCAAAGTGATCAATGGTTGAGATTAGATCTCACTTCACTTGAGATCAATGATTAAGATTAATTTAATTCACTAATGCTAATAACTTTAGCATTTCATTAAATTAAACTCAATTAATTATAAAAATCACTTTACTTTAATAATACCTTTAATTAAAGTAAATTACTAAGGTAGAAGGTTTTGGACGACTTCCATATGTCTAGACATTTAGACCTATGCAAAAGTACTTGTCCGATGTTGCAAACATTAGCACTCCCTCTTAGTGGGAAGGTACTTTTGCCTCTTGGAATTGATTATCCCTCTGGTCATGGAAAAATGTCCCACACATCATCTTGCACCATAACATCTTGATATACCTGATGGTTTGCTGCTTCTTTAATGATGTTATTCGTTAGTGCGATGAATTTAGAAAACTTCTATGGAGGCCTGATCTCCTTGATAATGCTCCTAGGAGCCTCAACATGCTCCTGAGCACCCTTCAATGTTTGCTCAAACCACTTGGGTCTCTTAACAGAGGTGGAAGGGCCTAACTCCTCCCCACCTAAAGGTTGACTCCATGAGCTGTAAGCCTCTAAACACTATTCGCTTTTCAGAGCCTCATGTTCCTTGTCCTCTGCCACTGGTGGTAACTCATGAGACTTCCTAGATGACAAGTTCTCCTCGAACTTAACATCTCTGCTTACAACTGTCTTCCTCTACGTTGGTATGAAGATCTTGTAATCCTTTGAAGTCTTGCTGTACCCCACAAATATGCCCTTCTGTCTTGAAAGCTCCAACTTGTCCTCTTCTCCATAGACACATAGATGTATTGGACAACCAAAGATCCTCAAATGCCCTATCTCTGGCTTCACTCCTATGATTGCTTCCTCAACAGTCTTGTCCCCCAATATCCCGTGAGGACTCATGTTTTGCACATATACTGTCATGTTACATGCTTCTGCCCAAAGGAACATAAACAAATCTTTGTCATGTATCATAGCCTTGGCAGAATCGATGATGGATCAATTCTTTCTCTTTGCAACCCCATTCCGCTAAGGGTTATATGAGACTATCAACTCCCTCTTAATCCTTACCTCCTTGCAGAAATCCTTGAAGTCTTTGGAGGCGTACTCTCCTCCATTATCTGACCTCAATACCTTGATCCTCTTCCCTGTCTAGTTCTCCACGTGGGCCTTAGACTCTCAGAGACAATTGAAGATGTCATCCTTGGTCTTCATAAGGAAGATCCAACTTTTCTTGGAAAAGTCATCAATGAACGCCACATAGTAAGATGCTCCCTGCATTGATGCGACTGACATCGGTCCACTCACATATTAATGTATAATGCCCAAGATCCCTGTGGACCTATTCTCGCTGCTTGGAAAAACAACCTTGGCATTCTTACTAAGTGCACACACACCCTTTACACATGCCCCACTGCTCAACATTGAAATCTGGTTCAGACCAGTGACAATCTTCCTCAGAATCGACAATGCCGTGTAGAGCAAGTGTCCCATCCTCTTATGCCATAACTCACACAGGTTGTCACTGTCATGTACCAAGGTCTGAACATGTTTCCCCTTCAACCTGTATAAATTTCCCTCTCTAACCCCAATGCTCATTGTTTTGTCAGGGCTAGCTTCCTATGGACATATGATTACTTGCCCTTTCTTGAACATGATGACAAAATCCATGTCCTCCATAACTGAGAATGAGAGAAAATTCTTCTTCAGTCCTAGTACATATAACACATCCTGGGCCTCAAAAGAACCTCTTGACTCAATATGAAACAAAATTGTTCCCTCTCCCTTTATTGCATACTTGGCATCATCGCCAAGCTCCACATGGATCCTTCAGTGCTCCGTCAAACTGCTGAATAACTCTCATGCTTCTATCATATGACGCGATGCACCACTATCCAAGTCCCAAGTACTCCTTGTAACAGTGTTGGTATAAAGACATGGGATTAGTGTGAATTTCGTTTCAAACTTCGTAGCAAACTCATCCACCTGAGATTTCGCTTATGCTGCTACTTTTTGTGATTTCCCTTGCCCCTTCTTCTTCTTCAGACATTGAGATGCATAATGACCACTCATGTGGCACACAAAACACTTGATCTTACTCAAATCTTTCTTCTTGCCCGACTGTGAGGTTGCCCCCCCATTGTTACCCTTGGAACCCTTTCCTTTTCCCTTCTTAACCTGACTGACTAGGGCTAGTTTATCCTCTCCATCTCCTTGCTTATAGGTTTTAGACTCCTCCTGGGCCTCTTCCTGAATGTAATCATCCCAAAGCTTCTCCCAATTGAGAAGATTCTCTCGAGCATAGACTCCCTTGACAAATGGTTCCCATGACTTGGTGAAACCATTCAATGCCACATTTACAAGTTCTGCTTCGTCCACTTTCTCCCCAATGACTGCAAGTTGATCACATGTCTGGGTGATCCTCATGAAGTAGCTGGTAACATTGTCAGATCTGGACATCTGCATTGATTTGAGTTCATTTCTCAAGATCATCTTCTCGTTCATGTTATCGCTTTGGAAAATACCCACTAGAGCATTGAACATCTCACTGACCATCTGCTTCTTAGAAAAATTGGAAATCAGATGATTGTTTACTGCGTCCAATATTACCCACTAGAGCATTGAACATCTCACTGACCATCTGCTTCTTAGAAAAATTGGAAATCAGATGATTGTTTACTGCGTCCAATATTACCCACTAGGCTTTGATCTCCTTATCATGAGTTGCCTTTTGTTGTGGATTTGTCAGTGGAGTGATCTCTTGGCTACATATTTTCCAAAGATCATTTGCCTTCAGAAGTAAGGTAACTCTTGCTTTCCATGACATGAAGTTGGATGCTCCATCGAATCTATCTTCAAATCTTAGACTGGATGCTTCCATTTCTTAGATCTGATAAAACTGTCGTGGAATTAACCATATTGATTTATAAACTTGAAAAAATCCTCTGAAATCGGTTTCCTCTTCAGAGTGTGAGCTCTGATACCATGCTAATTTTCTATTCCAGCACCTAGATACTTTACTACCTTGTGTATTTCCTTGTTGATAAATAAATTACAACACAAAATAAAATATAGTGGCTGGAAATAAATAAAACAACGGAAGCAAACATGAAACTAAATTACACATATACACAAAATTTTCCCCTTCAAATAAGCTCTTCATTCAAATAACTTCCAAGCTTAAAAGAGGTTTCCAAACTAGGAAAACAACCCACTGAGAATAGAAATAGTAACCTACAACAAAATTCCTGCAACCCAACAACTCTATCGCTATTGTACGACCCCATAACTGCATCCTGTACGATCTGTATGCGCCTTGTACGACCTATGCAACACATATGTATGTGCCCCCGACAATTGGCCCTATGTGTATGTACGTGCCCTGACACTGGCTCTGTGCGTATGTATGTGCTCCTCGACAATGGATTTGTGTGTATGTATGCACCCTTTTGCACTAGTTTTGGTGCATATGTAAGTGCTTGTGTCTTTTGTACTGTGTGTACGACACTGCTCTAGCTTTGTACAATTTGATTTGCGATTGTACTTGCTACTACTTTACTGCCCATATTTGTCCTTGCTACTAGATATGTCTGCTTCTTCCTCCTCCTATGGATTGATCAAATATCTAGGTGAAAGTCCCTCTTTACCCTTGCTAAGATCTCCTTGAACAAAATTTTGTCTTTGCTCTCTCTATAAATCATTGATTCCAATAGATGTATTGTTGTTGTGTCTTTCCCCTTCACCTAGCCTTGCTTTTATAATCTTGAGTTGAACCCTAACCCTAATCTCCAAAGTGATCAATGGTTGAGATTAAATCTCACCTCACTTGAGATCAACGGCTAAGATTAATTTAATTTGCTAATGCTAATAACTTTATCATTTCATTAGATTAAACTCAATTAATTATAAAAAACACTTTACTTTACTATTTCCTTTAATTAAAGTAAATTACTAAGGTAGAAGGCTTTGGATGAATTTCACACATATGGACACTTAGACTTGTGTGGAAGTACCTGTCCGATGCTACAAACATTAACAAACTAGTGGTATTGATTGCCATGTATTCTTCCTGTGCTGAGCTAAGTGTCACAAAAGTTTCCTTTTTGTTGAAATAGGATATCATTGTTGATTGCAAGCTAAAGGAACACCTTGAGGTGCTCTTCCTTTCTGATGCACTACCTGCCCAATTTGAGTTTGTATACCACTACAATTTCACTTCACCATCTCCAAGATATCTCAGACCATACTCCATTATGCCCCTGAAATACTCGAACACATGTTTCGCTGCTACCCATTGCTCCTGCCTTGGATCCATTGCAAATTGGCTCAAGGTATTCATTGCAAAACAAACATGAGATTCCTTCCCACTTACTTCAAAGCCTCAAGGCTATTCTATGTACTTGGTGACTAGAGATAATGTCTCCTTGTAGTCCATTCCCTCTCTCTAAGAGAACCCTCTCACCACAAACCTCGCTTTGAACTTCTCAATGTTGCCATTTGCAACATGCTTGATTTTGTAGAGCCACCTGGAAATCACAATTGACTTCCCCTCCAGTTTCAACACTATGTCCAAAACATCATTCTTCATGATGGAGGTGTACTCCACCATGGCATCCCACCATACCTTTTGTTTTGTTTCCTCCTAAAAACTAGAAGGCTCAGAATCCATAATGTTGCTCATCAATGTTATATAGTCTGGAAACTTATTTGGAGGTCTTCTCTCTCTGAATGTGCTCCTAGGAGTCTCAACATGCTCATGATCATCTCTCAATGTATGACTAAACCATCGAGGTCTTCTGACATAAGTGGAAGGGGATCTTGTCTCCCCCTATTCACCTGAACTCTATTGTACTACCCTGGAAATCACTGGTGACCTCGACTCAACTTTCAAAGCTTCCTGCTTCTCATCCATTGCCACTGGAGTAGGCTCATGAGACTTCTTGGATACAAAGTCTTCCTCAAACTTTACGTCACTTCTTACTATTGTCTTCCTATGCTCTGGAATATAGACCCTATAAGTCTTTGAAGTCTCAATGTAACCCATAAACAAACCCTTCCTGTTGGAGGGTTCCAACTTGGTCCTCCTTTCTGTTGGTACATGGATATAAATTGGACAACGAAAGATGTGGAAATGATTCACCTCTGGCTTCACATCAGTGAATGCCTCCTCTGGTGTCTTTTCCTCCAAGATCTTACAAGGATACCAGTTATGGATGTAGATTGTTGTGTTACATGCCCCTTCCCAAAGAAACATGAGCAACTCCTAGTCATGTATCATGGCCTTACCAACACTTATGATGGATCGATTCTTCCTCTTTGCAACCGCATTCTGCCATGGGTTGTATAGAACTGCCAACTTCTTCTTGCTTCCTGCCTCGTAGAAACCCTCGAACTCCTTGGATGTATTTTCTCCCCCATTGTCTGATGCCAAGACTTTGATCTTCTTCCCTGTTTGGTTTTCAACTAGAGCTTTGAACTCCTGAAACCTATTAAAGACCTCATCCTTGGTATTTAATAAGTAGATCCAAGTCTTGCGAGATAAATCATCAATAAATGAAATATAATATAGGCTTCCTATTATTGACGCTACTAACATCGGTCCACAAACATTTGAATGTACTAGGTCTAGAATCCCCTTAGACCTATGCTCACTGCTTGGGAAATCAACCTTGGCATGCTTGCCAAGCGTGCATCCTCTGCATACACCATGCTGCTTAATACTGAACTCTGGAAGCCCTGTGACTATCTCCTTCGGAATAGGCAATGCCATGTGATGACTATCTCCCTTAGAATAGGCAATGCTCCATGATGCAAGTGCCCCATCCTCTTGTGCCACACCTCACACAAGTTGTCACTGTTATGCACCAAGGCTTGAACAAGTTCACTCTGCAACCTGTACAAACTACCTTCTCTAACCCCTATTACTTGAGCTGTATTTGGGCTAGTATTCTTTAGCCTGATGAGTAATTGCTGGTTCTTGAACTCAATTGCAAAGCCCTTATCCTTCATGACCGAAATTGAAATAAAATTCTACTTGAGAACTGGAACAAACAAGACATCATCACAATATAAATAATTCATTGAATCGAGCTAGAAGGGAATAATGCCAACTCCTACACTTGGCATCATCACCAAGCTCTACTTGTACTCCTAAGTCTTGCTTCTCTAGACTATAAAAAAATGACCGAGCTGATGTCATATGTTGAGATACCTCACTGTCCACATACCATGGGAATCATGTTAGTAGAAATGAAAGATACCAACGAGAAACCCCTCTCGAACTTGGCAACAAACTTGTTCATCTAAGTTTATGCTACTTTCTTCTTTTGTTGTTTCTCTTTACCCTTCTTCATATCTAGGCACTGTGATGCATAATGATCGTGCTTATGAAAATTGAAGCACATGATTTTACTCAAGTCCTTTCCTGGGTGTGAGGTTGACTCCTCACTCTTTCCCTTACCCTTGATAGGTCCTTTACCTATTCTCTTATTTGACTGACCAAATAGAGATAGGATCTCTTCACCATCATCCTTTCCAACCTTTGATTCCATCCGAGTATCCTCTTGGATATAGTCATCCCAAAACCTCTCAAAGTCGATAAGGTTTTCCTAAGCACAAATACTTTTGACAAATGGTTCCCATGAAATTGAGAATCCATTCAGTGACATGTTCACTAACTTTGCATCTTCAACCTTCTCCCCAACTGTTGCAAGTTAATCACGAATATGTGTGATCTTGATAAGGTAACTAGTGACCGTCTCTGATCTCATCATCACTATGGATCTGAGTTTGTTCCGCAATACCATATTCATGTTTATGTTCTGAATCTGGTAGAGACTTACTAGGGCATCAAATATCTCCTTCGTTGTCTTCTTCTTAGATACATGATGGATCAAATTATCCTTTATGGAATCCAAGATCATCTGCTTAGCCTTCACTTCCCTCTTGTTGTGATTTAAATGCATTTACAACAATTTTCATATACAATTCTTTCACATATGTATAATTACATTCTCCGTGTGTTTATGACCCATTTTGGTATACCCAAAAGGCCATTTACAACAAATTGATATGGAAGGAAATTAATTTACATAATATAGACAAAATTATGCCCTCTGCATGACAAATATGGCTGCAACAACCTCAAAATATGCATATAAATAATTACCATACATCCCATAGCTGCATTCCTACGCCAATGTTAATTTATAGCCTTGAATCTTCACCAAATAAACACATTTCTCATTTACGACACACCAACATTAGTCATCAATATACAACCATAAATATCAAATTGGTCATTTGTTATAGGATTTTCACTTGGGGAAATAGCTCCATGGGAGTGTTTTTACTCCCAACCATAGGAACTATCTTGAGTAAGTGCCAACCCCATGCTAGGCAATGAAAAAACAAGGGACAATTTATTGGATATGGCTATGGTTTTCCTCCCTGAACCCAACAACTAACTATTATAGCAATAGAATTTCCACTTGGCTTATTATTTCTACAACAATCCCAGTCTCCAACATTTCTTTCCTCAGCCCTACACAACATAAGGAATGGGATCCCCTTCACTGCTAAACAGACCCTTGGGTTATCCCACTTCCCTCCATTTCTCTCACACAAGTTGGCTAAAAATATCTAATGCTTGGAACTAAGGAATCTTAGTTGTAATAATTACCCTTTTACACATCCATGATTTCTTCATACCTACATGGAAACAAAACTAAGGTAGTAGGCTCACCCTCAACAATGTGCTATTTCAACATCAACATACTAGCCTAGTTCCCTCCGTGGTTCAGTCATGAGAGAGTGAATTGAATGGTAGAATTCCCAAAGGTTTTCCCCAACAACTTGTATGAACTCCTCACCTGCATGAGCAATATGTGCCCCCACCTAAGGCACATAGGACAAAATGTATACATGATTATGAATAAAGACACATGGCTACATAATAAAATAATATTTTATTGACCATCCCTGTTTCCCCTCTTGTTGTTTCATTGCCCCCATGGTGCTCCTAAGGAGTTATCACCCCCAATTGCACCTATTTATTAGTTTATTAATTAAATATAATAAAATGGTACTTTGCTTACCCACTTACCATAGACTTACACAATATTCTCATGCTTGTAGGGGGTATTATAGGAAATCATGTCAAGGGGAATATTTGCACCTAACCAACACAAGCACTTGAACCCAGGTGCTACCCTCCAAGCAGGGCTCAAGATCAATGGGGGTGTAGCATAAATCACCAAGTATTCAATATATCTCACTTAGTTTCATAGACCGAATCAAGGATCACACACCTAACTCTATCAAACAAGCCAATACAAGGAATAGGCATCCACTTGTGTAGTAGTCCAAATCAAGGATTATACATCCAACTAATCAACCATAACATGGTAGAGAGGCTCCTAGACTTGTAACACTCCCATACCCTACACGATTATGGTGTGCAAGGATCTTACTACCACTCAAAGACCCAAATGAATACCTTCAGTTGGTCAAGAAACATACTCGACAATGGCCTCCTTATGCAAGGATCTTACCACCACTTTAGTCTCCTATTAATGCCCATATTTAGGCAAGTATCATACATGGAAGTCGCATCCCAAGGGCCCAAAATTAATAATTGATCGACACAAATCAACATTAGTACTTCCAGTTGGTCAAGGGCACTCCCAACCACATCTACCCACACAAACTAGGCTAGAGAAGCTATCAAGCTATTCCCACAAATTCATAATCAAGACAGATCTCTTACTCAAGTAAGAAATTCCCAATGATCCAACAACAACCAACCCCCTCACATAAGGAAATATATATTTTTTATAATCTCTCTATTATCACAATTGACTTTGTGTTACCTTTATAAAAGGTGTGTCCATAGACCCTTATCGCTTGTTTCAGAACAAAAACTTGTGGCCATCTCCATTTAGCCATTTGTTACTGCATAGACAAGTGTGACCATCTCCTGTAGATGGAATTCTTCAGAGTTTTCTCCGCATAAGCATGTTTGATTGAGTTTTTAATTGCTTGGATAAATTAGGTTTTTGTTCTTTACACACTTGTGCATCTTAAGTTTTGTATTTTAACTCGTTTGAAAGAAAAATGGTTAAAAAGAATCACATTTAATTTCTATTATCATTCTAGGCATTTTTTGATTTTTAGCAAAGTTGCATGTAGGAGTTGGTTTGTTTTACAGATTTGCATATTCTTGAAAAAACTATTTGGTAGTTTTGTTTTGGTGAGTTTGTTGCATTATTGAAAATTTTGAAAACAAGAACCTCTTAATCTCTTCCAATTTATGTAGTATTCATTGAAAGTAAAATGAAATTTCCATATTGCATTTCTATATTATTTCCTTTATAAGTTCAATAAATTGAAAGAGTTAAAAACACAATTGAAGTTCATTCCATACCTTTGAGTAACTAACAAACACTAAAATAAACATAATCTTAAAAAGAATTAGAATGTTTGATTTAGAGAAAACATATTTAGTCTAAGTTCTAGGGCCTTGGTGTAGGGCTGGAGAGTAAATTTTCTAAGACCATATAACCGAACTAGGAATAGATTAAAGGGTGATAAATCCACTGTTGTAAGGAGCACTTGTTTGGAAAGAACATTTAACATGTGTCAAATACTTCGATCACGCTACACAAGAGGATAGATTATTCCCTCTTTACTTGTTTGGTGGGATATTCCATGTATGGGGGTTATGGATTGAAGTGGAAATTCCTCAGGGTGAAACCACTTTTCTTTAGATCTTTGAGATGTGTACTTTTTCTTGTATTCCTTTCCCATATGCATAGAATTGATTCATGAATGTTCCCCCTGGTTTTCAATTGTGAAGTGGTAGACTTAGTTGCCTTTTCTAGGTATCACATAGGTGATTGCAAGTGGGAAGTTCTTGTGATACTTGCGATAGACACAAAACACATGTTTTAGCTCCCTTGGAGGGAGCCATATTCATGACAGTACTTTCACCTTAGGTGATTCTTGCTTGAGGGTTATCATAATAGTCTCTTTCGCCTTCATTAATTGGTCACAGGCCCTCATCATCCCAAAATGATTTTTTGAAGGCTCTTTTGATCATCAGTTGCTTGTTTGTTGGAGCTTTTAGATTTTTAGGTTGTGTTCTATTTTGAATTGTGTCTAGTTTGCCTTAGTTTTTATTTTTCCTTCATTGAAACACACATTTCATGTGGTTGACCAACATCTGCACCACTCTCTTAGACAATGAGGGTTTCCTCTTGAGATAGAGGAAACACCGGCCATCGGGTGACCGTTGTCCACATAGAACAACACACATAGTTGTAATGGATCATTCGTCATATTTAGAGGAGGTTGAACACTTGGATATTGAAGTCATTAATGAAAATATTCCACTTAATTTCAATCCCTGTTTGATAGAACCTTCATAAGTTTTTCTTATAAAGGTGGCTGAAATTCCCTTGCATGATCCTTTTTTCCTTTTTGAGTAATTCACATATGATGTCAAGCATCATTGTGTCATTCAGTGCAAGAATACCTACTCCTACTACCCCCAAATCATTAGGAGTCACCCTTAACACCTCCATACCACTAGTTAGTGGGATAGGCATTCCCATTTCTATACCTTAGACATTAGGTGCCCCTATTTGGGGAACTTATCCATTCCATACACCTATTCCTCACTTAAGTATTCCTATCATTAACATGCCCACTTTTTCGACACATTTTCCTATGTCAATTCCTATCATTAACATGCCCACTTTTTCGACACATTTTCCTATGTCAATATTCTCCCTTTTTAAATGTGGGAGACCTTTGTTTCCACATTGGTAACAGGATTACACTTGTTTCTACTATACCCATAGGTATCTTTGAAATCCTTTATGCAAGTTTTCCTTTTGGTTGTAACTTTCCTCATGGGGTCATCCCCGCAACCAACACTACTCCTATTCTTAGGGGTAGTGGAGTTGGGGGATCTATGAATTCCTTCAAGCCACAATGACAATCATTTATCCACCATAATACATTTTCCAAAAATCGGTTTCCATTCTTGGATACCTTGAACTTACTTGATTTATCTTGGTTGAAAAATGACCCCATTCAACATCACCCATGATGATTGGTTATGTCGACTAAATTTCCATAGGATATTCTTAAGTTTGACAAGTGGTCTAGAGAATATCCTTCTATCCATGTCATGATTTTCTGCCTATGGTGTTCATCCAACTCCTTGCTGGATGGGAGTGTTAAATTGCATCCTTTCCAATGCACCATGACTGGCAGCACCACTAAGTGGTACATTGAGTTTCCATGTGCCCCATTTAATGATTTTTCATCTTTAGTGATGGCCTTCTTAACCCATTTTCAATTTCTCATCCGTTATGAAATTGGATAAAAAATCTTGACATCCTTGCATTAGAGTACTGATACTCATATTTTTGATCACATCCATGAATGGAGATAGTGGAATAGGCTCATTATAGACAAAATTTTGGACCAATTTCTAGAAAATTGGTTTGTTAAGTCCGTGTTTCCAATATCTCTAAGGATGTCATGATGTTAGAATGCCAAACTAAAGAGAAAGTTATATTACACACTCTACAACTAGACCTGATTTATTCTCAATTTGTCACTTTATATGAGATGAAACCCCACACTCCTCATTCATCAACAAATGCTCCTAAACCTACTCCAAGATCACACATTAATGGTGTGATTGGTTCTATTTCCCATTCTTCTACTGGCTAGTTAGTGGGTCAAATGTTTTAGATGACCATATCTCATAATCATCTAGTGACTGAGCTAATATCGTAAAATGCCACAGTCCCTACCCAAACATCCAATGTTCACTCGGTCCAATAAAAAAATACGAGGAATTCTCAACAAGCTAGAGGAAAGGAGAAGAATAAAATAAAAATTATACTCTTGGGCAAGGGACTGCCCATGATCCTAACGCTAATGCGAGAGGCACTAGTGAGAAGAAAAAACTGAAATTTCCTTAAAATATTTGCACTATATATCATCCTACTCACAAGTGTCCTCATATAGATGAGATTCATTGATACTTATCCCAATGGGGATCTCAGTAGAAAGTCAATTCATAATAGATCCTTTTCCTCTGTAGTAGCAACAAATGGTTGCATCGAACCCTTCACCTCCGTAAGGGGGCACATAGGGTGGACTCCTGCAAGAGGGAAATACCACCAATGCTAACATTTACATGTGTGAATAGGATGTTCATATATAGATGAGATCTCATAATTATGATAATTATGAGAGCGGTCCTACTAATAAGGATATGTCTTCATCCAATCTAGGTGGCTCTTAGCATATAAAGACTCCATATAACAAAATAGTGCTTTGCACCCCCAATAATTTCTTACAAAGGTTTATGCACAAACCAAATGCTCTAGTCACTCACAATTATAGTATTGTTGAGGATTTGGCTCACGAGCCGTGTGCTATGTCTACCCTAGAGGTCCTTCAGAGCTATCATGTGCAACACAAAGCATTGTTAATTGAAATTGGTAAATTTATCCCTCATACACTCGCTTGATTACATTTGACCTTGAAGAGGCTAGGCCTATGCTTCCCCACCATATTTATTTCCAAATCCAAGTATCTTTGCATGGAACACACATCTTTTGATGTGTCATTGATGAAGGAGCCTCTACCTACATTATTTCTTTGTCTTATTGGATAGTCTTGGGTTCTCCATAGCTTGTTCCGTTTTATGCCATGTTGAAAGCATTTAATGGTCATGCTTTTAAGTGACATGGAATCATCACTACCTTTCTTATAGATTTAGGTTTAAATACTGTTTCAATTGAGGTTGAAGTAGTTGACACTCCTTTGGACTATAATATTCTTTTAGGGTGTAGTTGGTTTTATGTGTTGATCACAGTTGTGTCGTTGGTATATAGAGTCCTCATCTTTCCTCATAAAGGTAAAGTGGTTACCATAGATTAGTTTAAATACTATATGCTTGATTCTTGAACCAATGTCAGAATGAATATTCCCTTCATTGGAGATTCCAAGAGTGTTTTCAACAGTATCCGTGTTGGGATGTTCAAATATTCATCTTCGATGGGCACATTCATTCTCCCTCCACTAGTATGATTTGTTAAACTCATCTCCTATCTGTATGATTTCATTGGGTACTATTGAAACACAAGGTTTGTCCTCAACATATTTTTCTATATTAGCTCATGAGCTTCAACACTTGATATCTTCTAACACATTCCTTGTTAATCAAGACCCTTGGGTAGTGCCTCATCATTCAGAGATTGATTCATTAGGATTGACTATGCCTTTAAGCGTAGTTGAGATTTCCTATCAGGATATCTAATCAACGTCTGCAGAAGCTGATCATAATTTCCATCATTATATGGAATTTGATTAGTTCGTGTCGCCCATCTAGGCCATAAACCCTTCCAATTCACATGATTTATTGGATGTTGGGATGCCTTTTGATGTGGTTTTCCTTGAAGCCATGATTGGGTCCAAATTACCACGGGAAGATATGTATCATAAATTATTTTTCCTTCATGATTTGGAGAAGTTAAAGGTTGGGACACATAGCCTAGTTTAATCTAATGATATCAAGTGCTACTAATTCCCTATCCTAACAAACAGTGTGTATGTGGAAGGGATTTTGGAGAAATTTCAAAAACAATTCCCATCGATATCTTAATGAAGCTAGGTGTCATCTAAAACATATTGATTGATATAGATTGTTCTCTTGACGAAATTGAACTTTATATTTCCCTTTTAAATTCATGAAATTTTCACTTGGTCAAATGAGGAGATGCATGACATTGATCCTTAGACTGTCGAACATGAAATAAAAACATATGATGGTGCTAATCTTGTTTGATAGAAGCTATGGCTGGTCAATTCAAAGAAGGTAATTTCCCTCAAGGTAGAGGTTAAAAAATTGTTTCGTGTTGGTTTCATTTACCTGGTTCCTTTGATGGAATGGTTTCTAATACCATTCGAGTTTCTAAGAAACAAGGTACCATTTTAGTCTTTACTGATTTTAGGGATCTTAATAAACATTTCCCAAAGGATAATTATCTTACTCCATTTATTGATCAGATCATCGATGAATGTGCCAGTAGTGAAATGTTTTCCTTCATGGATGGTATTTCTCGCTGAGATGAAGAAGGAAGACCAACATAACATGATGTTTATCTATCCTTGGGGTACTTTTTCCTATTGTAAGATGTCAGTTTAGTCTTAAAAGTTTTGGAGCCACATTCTAGCGAGCAATGTCATATGATTTTCATGACATCAAACACATTCTTGAAGCATTTTTGGATGATTTAGCCACTCCATCCCAAAGTTGTGTTGATCATCCATCTCATATTCATGTTGTATTCACCAGATGTTGGTATTATAACATTTGTTTAAATCCACATGAGTGCATCTTTTGTGTGATATCCAGGAGATTTCTTGGTTTCATTGTGTCCAAGTTTGGGATCATGGTTGATCCTTTTAAGGTTGAGGTGATATTTAGTTTATTCCCATGCATACCATTGGACAACTTGAAAGTTTGCAACAAAAGGAAAAATTTGTGTGACAATTCATAGTAAATTATGTAGAGATTTCAAAAGAGTTCATGGACCTTTTAAAGAAGGGTGTACCTTTTATATGGGACGACCAATCACAATAACTCTTTTGAAGATTTGAAGAAAGCCTTGATGTCAACCCCATTGCTGAGTCTTCTACAATATAGTAAATACTTTTTGCTTTAGCTTGCCGCATTTGAGTCCACCATTGGTATGGTGCTTTTCCAGGAGGATAGTTCATAGATCGAGTATGTGATTTATTACCTTAGTATAAAGGGTCTTGTTAGCCCCAAATTGCATTGTTTGCATGTTGAGAAGTTAGCTTTGGTAGCGGTTCATGTTGTCTAGCATCTCATACATTATATTCTTCTTTGTAAAACTACTTTTCTAGTAGACTCCAACCAAATACATCACATTTTTACCAAGGATAATTTTAAGGATGTAAATTTATCTTAAAATGAAGAAACCTAGGAGAATCTTACTAGTACTTAATATGCAATTGTAAAATGCTGGGTGAATGTTTTGTAAAAATATTCAAATTTATGAGGATTTTGTATAGTTTCTATAAAATTTTAGTGATTTTTAAGGTGAAATAATTTTATTCTATAGAATTTGGGCGAGACATTTTTAGAAAAAATGAAAATTGGTGAATTGTTTTTGGGAAAAAGGATGGAAAATTAGCCCATGGGTGAAATTTAGCCCCTAAAATGTTCCTTGATTTTTACCCATTAGATCATTGAGGGAAAATATTCGAAATGGATAGTCATATTATCGGAGTTCAATTTGGATTTTTCCACTTTGAAATCCAGTAAATCTTTATCTTTCACAGAGTTGATGTTTGAACTTCCCATAGACATTGAGGAAACTATGGTCAATGAGTCCTTTCTAGATGAGTGTTTATTCCTCATTGACTAATCAGATCCCTAGTATGAAGATGTCTTGATATATCTTCATACCCAACTATTTAACTCTCAATTATCCAAAGATGAACACTGACATATTCTCCATCAAGCCAAGAGTTATCTCATCATTGGAGATACTGTACATCATTGTAATATGGACTTATTTTTGTGTTGGTGTTTAGTCCATGAATATTTTGAAAATGTATTGAATGATTTCCATGCTAGAGCATGTGACACTCACTTTTCTGGAATAACCACATCCTATAATTTTTTTTGCGCAAGATACTTCTGTAGATCCATCTTTAAAGTTGCATTAATGTAGTTTAGAAGTTTCACCCTTTTCAAGTATCTACTTGAAAAATGTGTTCTAATATTGCTCCATTACACCCTGTGGTTACTATTATCCCTTTCACAATGTGGGAGATATACTTTATGACATGCAAGCCTACTTCGACTAATGGTCAAAACTACATCATTGTGGTTATTCACTACTTCACCAGGTGGGATGCGGATATTCTTACTTCTTCCAATGATGACACCACAATGAAATTTTTCATTTTCAACCATATGATCACTACGTTAGACATGATTATAACGATCATTACTGATCATGGATCACATTTTTAGAATGAAATGATGATCGAGTTAGCAACCAAGTTGGGTTTTCATAACGAAAACTCATCTCCTTACTACCCTCAGTCTAATGGTCAAGTTGAAGTTGTTAATAAAGTTTCCAAGACTATGATGTAGAGGATGTTGGGAAATCATAAGACCAAATTGCACATGATACTTTTCTTATCATTTTGGGCCTATTGAACCTTAAATAAAACTGCCAATGGTTTCACACATTTATAACTTTTTCATGGATTGGAGGCAGTTCTACTAATTGAATGTGAAGTACATTTATTGAAGCTAGCCATAGAACTCTTTCCTAATTCCTTTGTAGAGAAATACCATCTCATTTATTTGGTTGATCTTGATGAGCATTGTCAAGAAGCTGTGTTGGCTAATGAGACTCATAAGAAGCATATTAATTCCCAGTATGAAAAAAATGTTCATCCTCACATCTAAAGAAGATTTGGTTTTGGTTTATGACCAAGATCATGAGAAATTAGCGGTAGGAAAGTTTGAACCTCTTTGGCATGGTCTTTAGATTGTGACCGACGTATTGCAAAAATGGGCCTATGCATTAGTTGACTACACATGAAATCGTTTTTCTGGGCCTCATAATGGGATATATATAAAAAAGTACTATCTATAAGAAGCAATGTTGTGTTGTACTTTGTAACGTGTATTTTTAATTTTTTATACTTTAGAGCCTTTTCATTTTTTGCATTTAGTTGATTTAGTTTGTACACTTATTATGCTTGGTGCTTGATTTGTAGATGTTGTTTCCTATCCTAGTCTATGTAGGTTTCAAATATGGCACTAGCCATAAAAATCAAAACATCTCTTTTGTTGAATGGGTGACTTTTTCATTGACATACTAGCTAGTGAGTTCAGGGGGCACATGCCTCATTCATATGACCAAAAAAGTTGTAGAGTATAATGCAATCATCAAACTTCTTTCTGAAGCTATTGTTTTTAGCATACATGGGATACTTGTGTATTTGGATTCATTGTTAATGGTGTCATAGATGAATAATGCCTATCTTGTGAGAAATCCCGTGCCCTCAGGAAGTATTTGAGGGTTTGAATTCTTGAGTGACTATTTGAGTTTGTTACTTATGCTCACATTCCTATAAGTTTAAACATGTTGGATGATTCATTAGCTAACTATGGTGTTGTATTGGCATTTTTTTCATTGAAAAGAACATCAATACAAGTAGGCATGTACAATAATAATGGAAGATAAATAACAATAATTTATCTCATAATTAGAACTGAACCATTTGTATAAATAATATAAAAGGGAAATACATCATGTCTAAAAAATATGTAGTGTACAAAATTGAGTTATATGAATTATAGATCGAATCTATAATTCATATATTCTACAAAAAAGAGACTCTCAACTAGTTATCTCAAGGCACGTGTGTCTCATGGTATGACATTATAGCGTTGGCCACCCACCTCAATAGTTAGACAAAAGGACGTGGTACCCCAACTGCGAGGTGATGTAACCTATGTGTGGCATCATTCACCCTCATATTGGGCACACCCATCATGAGCCCCTTTATGTTCCTCCACATGTCATGGAGGTTTTGAGCAACATCCTCATCTCCCTTCTCCTCATTTGGGTGCTCCTCCTCCTTGGATTTGTGGTGGCTTGGGGCCATCTCTATCGGTCAGACTAGTCCCACATCTATGTCATACATTGTGACTATCAATATCATTGCATATCTAAAAAATATAATATTTTTAGCGTAAAAAATGTTATAACTCTAAAACCAAAAATACATGTACTCTTTCTTACCTATGTCTCCCCATTGTGCTCTAGGAAGAAGTTCCAACTCAATATCATGCATGAAGCCTCTAACGACATAAGGTATTCTTTGATGAGGACTAACATGAATGAATCCCAAGGATTCTCTCTAGGAATAAAGAGACAAGGATCAATCCATGGCCCAATTGCCTTTTCCTAACAATCCTACATCTGGTCAATTGATCTCTCAAGTTGACCACTAATCCAGTGCACTAGTCATATACCGTGGGATACAAGCACTCAAAATCATAGTGAATATGGGTATATGAGGTCAAGTGACGTTTTGTGTATCCAACTACCAAAGTGATCATAAATAGTATGGTATGAAGGGGTAACTATTGGACATATTTTATCTAAAGCCGGTTGTTTCTTTTTCTCTTTCTCGATCGACGATGTGGAACAATGTACTGATCTATAATGCTAGTGACATTTCCCCCGCCATCTCCTCTAAAGACTATCAACTCACCCCACCAAGATAGTCTTGTTAGGAAGTAGATGTACTAGAAGTCTATGTGTAGTATCTCATGTCTCCCTAAAAAAAAATTTTGATCAAGATGCGAGAACGCCACGAGTATCTGAAACAACATACTTTGGCTGCTCATATTTTGACTTCAAAAGAACTTTAGGAGACCACAATATCTTAGCACATCTAATGTTCCTTGGTCATGCAATGCAACCACATAGGCCAACTCATGCTCTCTTTCCTTCCACTCAATCATGTTGGTTGGCCCTACACACATTCAAGAAAAAATTGTGGATCAATTACTAGCCACATTTTTGAGAAAGTTTTCATTTTTTTCCTATTTCATGCTTGGACACAACTATTCCTAGGGATAGAGATAGTTGGCCATGGGTTTTCTGTAGAACCATCATATCCAGGGTCTTCTAGTCTTGAATGTAAAGTGTTGAACCTGTTATTGCGCACTTGTGGACCATACCAGGTTTGACACCTCATCATTTTTCAACTAGAGTAAAAAATGAAAGGATAGAAATGTAGAGAAAGAGTTGAGGACCTACCTGGTCTAGATGGAATGCAAATCCACTGGTTGAATCTCCCGTAATCTACCTTGGAAGTTTGGAGATAAAGGTAATTGTTTTTACCAAAGGTAATTTTTGACAGTGTAAAATAGTAAAAATGAGCTCATTTTCATATGTATAGACCACTTTTAGACCTTTTCTTGATCTTGAACAACCATTTTTTCACCCTTGTTGAATTTAATCCCATAAAAAATTCTAGTTTGTTCTTTGAAATTGTTTGATGAGATTTATATTGTATTATTTAACTTTTGGACTAGTATTGTTGATCATTTATATCCAACTTTTGGAACATCTTTTTGGTTCTTTCACATAGATATCTTCGATGAAATTTGAGGTGAATGTTTCAATATGGAATATAGTGATATTTTTTTCCTTGCATTTTGATCTTGCATTATTAATGAAAACTTGTGCCAATATTATTCCTTAGGTTTCTTCATTTATTGTACATGGACGCTTGTCATACTCACTTGATTATGTGGTAAGTTCATACTCATACTCACACTCACTTGAGTAATGTTGAGATTGGAAGCTCTTGCATTATTGATGTAATTTCTTTTCATTAATTAATAAAATTTGTGGTATTAGAGTGTAGTGATGCTATTTTTTTGAAGAGGAGATTCAATTTTTTTGAAGAGGAGATTCCATCACTGAAATCTCTTGGAAAACTCCATTGCATTGATCAACTATTGATTGAGAGGTTCATTGTTTAAATATTTTGCTAAGAAAAAGAAAATCAATACTTTTTGCTCAAAGATTATTTAGATTAGTAGATTTATTTCTATGTTCATGTTTTAAATCTATGAAGATTTATTGAAGAAATCTGTATAAAGAAGTCAATTTAATATTATGCTCAGATGAATTCCTCCCTTAGTTAGAAAGGGTATAATATAACAATTTACTACATACCAAAAATATTTATTTTCAAGACCTAAGGTTAATTGCAATTGGGGATCTCTAAGGAGATATTAATTTATAATAACATCTAGATTTTTATGCTGACATCCTGAGCTTGATCTTTGCAGTGAAAATTCCTTCTATCTTTAAAGGAGGCCCACCATCACATTTTCTCCATGTCTTTCTCGACTGTAAAACCCTAATTTATGTCTCAATGCACCCATTAGAACAACCTGAAGGTACTCCGTGCCTCAACATAAGTGAAAATTGATCTCAAATATAGTGGCATTGATAATCCTTCAGTAGGTTTAACCAAGACTCTAGTGAAAACAAGTGTTGCATGGAAGCGTAGTCCTTGCCAGGTAGGAATGGGAATAAATGTGACCGAGTACAGACACGTGGGCAAGAAGTTGAAGTACATGGAAACACAAAAGAATTATCATTCACAAATTAATTTTCTTTAAAACAAGGGCTGGTGGATACAAAAGAAATTGAAATTTATGAAGGTATAGGTTTGTGGACAACATAAATTATACATATGAAATTTGTAATTTTATAAAGTAGATATTTACTTTTATAGATACGGAATATGTACTTTTATAAAGTATGGGAAAGAGATTCCATACTTGGCAGTTTTTTGGATCGTGGGTTCTCTGGCTGGCGGGCTGAAAATAACACTTAGAGTTCCGTGACATACCGTGGCCTACAAATAGCACCCAAAGTTTCGCAACATACAAATTGACAATTGGAGTTGTGGACTATTTTAAATTTAAGGGCGTACGTATATTACAAAGAAGGGATCCTAGATAAAAAATATGCAATTTGATTAAGTAGATATATAGAGCATGGGGGATGTCAGGATGGCAGGTTGGAAATTGGGCTTCTATTGTTTCATGCGCTACAAATAGCACCCAGAGTTTCGCGACATACAAATTGACAATCAAACTTGTGGAATATTTGAGATTTGAGGGCCAACGTCTGTAACATAGGTTCGTGGACAAAAGCATAAAAAGACTAGCAATACAGAATTAGTTTTCTTTAAAACAAGGGCTCCTGGACAAAAGAAATTGAAATATATGAAATTATAGGTTCATGGACAGGAGAAATTATACATATCAAATATGTAATTTGATTAAGTAGATATATAGAGCATGCAAGAAAGATTCATTCGGGGTTGTCGGGGTGGTGGAATGAAAATTGGGCTTCTATTGTTCTGTGCTCTACAAATAACACTGAGAGTTCCACGAAATAGAAATTGGGAAGCGATCTTGCAGACTATTTGAATTTTTGGATCGCCGGTTTTTGGGCTGGCGGGCTGAAAATTGGGCTTCTGTTGATCCATGCCCTACAAATAACACCGAGAATTACGCAATATACAAATTGACAAGCGATCTTGCGAACTATTTGAATTTTTGTATTGCGGTTTCTCGGGTTGGCGGGCCGAAAATTGGGCTTCTGTTGTTCCGTGGCCTACAAAAATCAAATATGTAATTTGATTAAGTAGATATATAGAGCATGCACATAAGCTTCATTCCGGGTTGCCGGGGTTGCAGGATGAAAATTGGGCTTCTGTTGTTCCGTGCCCTACAAATAGCACCGAGAGTTCCATGATATACAAATTGAGAAGCTGCATTGCAGAATATTTTGATTTTTGGATGGCGGGTTGTCGGTCTAGCGGGATGAAAATTGGGCTTCTATTGTTCCGTGACCTACAAATAACACCTAGAGTTTCATGATATACAAATTGACAATCAAACTTGCGGACTATTTGAATTTGAATGGGCTCATGTCGAACAAGTTTAGCATTCCCAAATTAGTTTTCCTTTTTACATATGCTGGTGGACTAAAAAACAAAAAAAAATAGTACCGACATCTGTTACATAGGCTGGTGGACAAAATTATGAAAAAAATAGCATTCCCAAATTAGTTTTCTTTAAAAAAGAGGGTTCTCGACTTAGCTAGTTTTTGGATCGCGGGTTCTCGGGCTGGGGACTTGAAAATTGGGCTTTGTTGTTCCGTGTCCTACAAATAGCACCGGAAGTTCCGCGATATACAAATTGAGAATCAGACTTGCAAACTATTTGAATTTTAAGGGGCTTGTGTCCAAAAAATTCAACATTCGAGAATTAGTTTTCTTTACATAGGTTTTACATACGTTGGTGGAAAAAAGGACAACAAGTATAGCACCAATGTATGTTACATAGGGCGGTGGACAAAAGGACCAAATAAATAGCATTCCTGAATTAGAGCATGGATGAAACCCTCATTCCATACTTGGCCAGTTTTTGGATCGCGGGTTCTTGGGCTGGGGACCTGAAAATCAGGATTTTGTTTTTCCATGTCCTTCAAATAGCACCGAGAGTTCCATGATATACAAATTGGCAATGGGACCTGCAGACTATTTGAATTTCAAGGGGCTCGTGTCCCAAAAATTTAGCATTCGCGAATTAGTTTTCTTTACATAGGTTTTACATACGATGGTGGAAAAATGTACAAAAAATATGGTACCAATGTCTGTTACATAGGGCGGTGGACAAAATGACCAAATAAATAACATTCCTGAATCAATTTTCTTTAAAACAGGGGCTTGTGGATACAAAAAATTGAAATGTATCAAATTATAGGTTCCTGGAGAGCATAAATTATACATAGCAAAAACGTAATTTTTTAAAGTAGATATTTACTTTTATACATAGGAAATATGTACTTTTATAAAGTATGGGGATGAGATTTTATAGAGCATGCACGAAGCCCTCATTCCATACTTGCACAGAGCCCTGATTCCATACTTAGGCAGTTTTTGGATCGCGGGTTGTCGAGCTGGCAGGCTGAAAATTGGGCGTTTGTTGTTCCATGGCCTACAAAGAGCACCCACAATTCCATGATATACAAATTGACAAGCGGACTTGCCGACTATTTTAATTTTAAGGGCCTTTGTGGCAAAAGTATGAAGGATAGGTGGTAAAGATGCAAGAAATGACATACTCTCTATACGTTTGAGTACACAAAAAGTAGTGAACACAATTTTATGACATTTATATAGAAAAAAATGAAACGTGTTACATATTCCTGGAAATTTAAAGAAACACACACACACACACACACACACACACACACACACACATATGTGAAATATGATATCTCAAATTTCAATGAGTGATTTATGTCATACTTTATTTTGAAAATGACCAGGCCGGAGAAAATATGCATAAGAAAAAAAGAGAATTGAGATAAAATAAACAGAGGTTTTACATACGGTGGTGGACAAATGTACAAAAAATATGGTACCAATGTCTGTTACATAGGGCGGTGGACAAAAGAACCAAATAAATAGCATCCCCGAATTAGTTTTCTTTAAAACAGGGGCTCGTGGATACAAGAAATTGAAATGTATCAAATTATAGGTTCCTCGAGAGCATAAATTATACATAGAAAAAACATAATTTTTTAAAGTAGATATTTACTTTTATACATAGGAAATATGTACTTTTATAAAGTATGGGGATGAGATTTTATAGAGGATGCACGGATCCCTCATTCCATACTTTCACGGAGCCCTAATTTCATACTTAGGCAGTTTTTGGATCGCGGGTTGTCGAGCTGGCAGGCTGCAAATTGGGCCTCTGTTGTTCCATGGCCTACAAAGAACACCCACAGTTCCGTGATATACAAATTGACAAGCGAACTTACAGACTATTTTAATTTTAAGGGCCTTTGTGGAAACATTATGAAGGACAGGTGGTAAATATGCAAGAAATGACATACTCTCTATACGTTTGAGTACAAAAAAAGTAGTGAACACAATTTTATGACATTTATATAGAAAAAAATGAAACGTGTTACATATTCTTGGAAATGTAAAGAAACATATATATATATATATATATATATATATATATGTGTGTGTGTGTGTGTGTGTGTGTGTGTGTGAAATATGATATCTCAAATTTCAGTGAGTGATTTATGTCATACTTTATTTTGAAAATGACCAGGCCGAAGAAAATATGCATAAGAAAAAAAGAGAATTGAGATAAAATAAACATAATCACTTCACATTCAGCATAGCTGAAGATAAAAATCTAGGAACACATAAATATATTAGGAGACAAACAAATATTTTTATTTGGAATATATGAAAAAAATAATAGTTTGTTACATATCCCTGGAAATGTAAATGTGTTTGTCATATAGACTGGGATTGGGGCTCCTGCGGACCATAATAGAAATATGTACAAGAAATAGGATTGTGGAAAGAAGTTGGACACGGTAGAATGTAATCCCTAAAAAGTATAAATGGGAAGACCAATTTTTGGCTATAGATTTCTACTCAAAAAAGTTGGAATAACTGGATTGATAAAGAAAGGACTATCACTATACACTTACAAGGATGGTACATATAAGTAATTTTGGTATTTGCTTGGTCATGCCTTTCCCTACTGGTTTTTGTGGGCGGCCCGCTTGAATAATTGGATTGATAAACAAATGATTTAAGCATTTGCTTGTTGGATTTCATTGGTGACCCACTTCAAGTTCTCTTCAACATAGCTTCTCAAGGGGGCGATGCTGATGTCATTGCGGATTTTAATGCTGAAAAGTTCATTTTCTAATTCTTTTAGATCAATTGAAATTTTAGACAGAGCTTCATGAATGTCTCCATTTTGTACCGAATACCGAACTAGCCAGTTGTCCACCTCTTCTTCATGATATTCAAGAATGTTGTAAAAATTTTCTAAAGACAAGGCCTTCAAATTATCAACTTGTTTATCGAAAGCTTGCTTGGTTAACGCCAACGAGTTGAGGATTAAGCTAGGGTCCTGGAAGCCGTTTTTCTTTCCTGCTAAGTCTATTTTGGTGAGCTTTCTGAATGATGTTTCTTTCTTTGATATTGCTTGTTCACATGATTGGACGATGAGATACAGGTTCTTCACTTTCTCTTTCCAACATGCTTCTAATTGAGTGAGCCATTTTTTGGATGGGAGATCATGTTGTCTTCTTCTCGTCCCTGGAATGTTGTTGATATGAAAGGAAAAAGGGATGACCGTGTGCACATATAAAGTTTCTTCATTTTTTAAATCCGTCTGCAGAAGTAGGACCAAGTTATGTGCCCTTCTCCCTAGGGAATCCATATTCTGTGATGTTTCCCAGGCCTTAGTAATCAGTTCCATTATTTTGTTGATATTTTTCTCCACATATCCTCTACAGGATGCGAGGAAGCTAGAGGACCCTTTTAGATTTTTTGCAGGGGTGCACGTAGTCGCAGGCATGGCTATTTCCAAAGAACTGCCAAGCAATGGCATAGGAAACAAAGCTTCCTCGAATTCCTTAATCCAATTCTTTAATCTGGCATTTTTGGCTTCAATGACTCCTACAGAATCATGAAGAGAATCTCTGGTTGCCATGTGAATTTGAGAGATTTTGGATGCCTGCATATTGGCAAGGTCAAGTTCTGAATGATGCTTTCTTTTCTTATTTTTTACATCTCTTTTTTCAAAGATTAATTTTTTTGATTCGGTTTCAAAAACAACACTTTGGAATATGAAGGATTCATCTTTGTCAAAAATTTCGGTATCAACCATGTCCATTGAGCAGGCATGCTGAATTGCGTCTCTGGGCTGATCAAGGTTGCAGAATATGTCTGAATCCCAGTGCACATTTCATAATTCATGTGCAACACCAACTCTGTCGTTACCAGATCAGTGTGTGTAGAAATGAGGCAAAACTAAATATGTACTTTTATAAAGTATGGACATGAGATTTTATAGATTATGTACCGATATCACATTCCATACTTACGGTTTCTCAGGCAGGAGGGGTCAAAAAATAGGCCTCTATTGTTTTATGTTCTACAAATAGCACATACAGTTCTGCGATATACAAATTGACAAGCGGACTTGAGGGGTGGCTGAGATTTTATAGACCATGTACAGTTTTTGGATCATGCATTTTTGGGCTAGCGAGGTTAAAAATGAGCCTCTATTGTTTGATGCCTTACAAATATCTTATGATAATAAATTGACAAGCGGATTTGTGGGCGGACGTGCAGCGTAACGGCCTCTCGGCGCTAGAAAAAAAAATAAAAAAATAGCTGCAAACAAGTTTGACAAATACAGAGAAAGTAAACTAAAAACAATTTACTATGGAATACGGGCAGAAACAGAATGCACCTTTGCATGGATTCATCTACATCTCTGGGTAGGAGTTCTTTGCACCCTCTAGTTTTCCTCTCTGTTTTTATCAACAAAAGTACAAAACAAAAGGGATATGAACATAAGTTTAGATGTTAAGAAAAAGGCAACTACTATGTACATATACAAAAACAAAAATAGAATAAGATGAATAGAGTCAGAAATATTTTTTGGGAGGATGTACCTTTTTTTTTTTTTTTTGCACAATGTATATTTTATAATTCGAGTAGAACACTGTCTGTATGCTCACCAGAATGATATGTGTAGAAATCAGGGATACATATATTCTTTGAAACATAGAAATATGAGTTTGCAATAAGTTTGATGTATATGTCATAATTCAATTGCAATACCAATTGTATCATCATCAAACCAATATGTGTCTAAGACAAACATATTGTATTGAGGGGGCACATTGGACCAGACATGGTCGATAAGTGTTTTTTGCAGATGGCATGTGTTGTTCAAAAGAAAGCGGAGACTGTGTTTGCACATGTAGTTTTCCAATTCTTTTGTTCTGCCACTATTTTGTAGCATGCCAATATTGAAGTCTCCTACAAGTACAATGGGTCTGTTCAGATGGAAATGGCCCAATGCATTGGAAATAACATGTATTATGTTGGAGAATGCTGCATGGGGGGAAACATATAGATTCGATATTGCAACTTCTGTTTCATGGGAATTTTTTTTTGCAAGCACCAGTTCAACATTCTTTTCTTCGATATGTATATGGTCCAAAATTGGTACATGTTTTTTCATCAGTATCATCACCCCATGTGTAATGTAACTTGATATGTAATTGTGATTTGGGATTTTTTTTTTTTGCATGCATAATGCCATGTGTGTTTCCTGCAAAAACAGAATATCGGATTGCATTAAATCATAGTCATTCAATATATCATCCATGTGTGCATTTAAGCTGCGTGTGTTAAGCGATAGAATTGATACAGATGAATTTGTTTGTATGGATTGGTAATCATAATGCAGTTGCCATTTTGTCATGCTCCTGAGTCATTCCATCTCAATATCAACTTTCTGTTTCAATTTGAAGTTATCTTTTGTGATAGGACTTAGTAAATACAAGGAGTCTATGCTTATGACATGGGACAATGCTGTGTATACAAGTCGATATATCCGAATTCCAACATGCTGAAATGCAACATTATCAAGTGTTAGTCCTTGTGATCTGTGGACTGTACGTGCACATGCAAGTTTAATCGGAAACTGTTTTCAAATCTTCAGTCGACCTGTCTTTGCTGATGTCGATACTAGCTTCGATATTCACAAAATAGGTGTCCAATCGTTTCCAGTGTTTGAATTATATATATAAGACAACTTGCTTGCTTGTTGCTTGCCTATATGCGGTTCATGGAACTTAATCCAAATGACATCCACTTTTTCTATTTTCATATAGCCTTTCAATATTCCATATGCACCATTCACCAACCCATCCTGTGAGTCATAGTTATAGGCATATATTTCAACCAACATTTCTAATTTCAGTACAAGATGCAAAGGTAAAATGATTGAATGTTCATTATGTGGCACATTTCCATGGTTGTCTCTTCCAGGTCAATCGAATTGATGATGATATCATCGCTAGGAATGAGCTACAACATGGGGCTGTTATGCTTTGAAACATCCTTATTTTTGTAGAACAGGTAAGGGAACGTTGGGTCTGTTGGTGCAAGATGTAAGCACCTCAAATTGATATAGGTCAAGTCATCATATGTTTGGTTGTTTGTGCGCATTCTATTCAAAATTGCAATGAATGTTTCATCTGTCTGGCGCATTGTAGTATGAAAATCAAAGCATTTAATATCGTCTCTTCAGAAGTCATGGGTGACTGTTTCCATGTTAACGGTAGGTTGTTCAAATATCAAAGAATCTTGGATGGGTTGTGTCTGGTAAAGATCCCTAGAGAATATCATGTCAATGTTTCCAAAGTATTTCGTTTGCACATGTTTTATGCTTCTTAGTCAGTTGTCAATGGAATACAAGAACCGACTCCCAATCAAAGATGCTTCATCTATAAAGACAAGTTGGAGTTCCTCATAAATCTTAGATAATGTATCCAACATTTCCTTGCTAAGTGGAAGAAAATGTGACTTGTTAAAAGGCATTAAAAATGCAGAGTGGGCTGTTGTTCCACCAACATTATATGCAACTTTTCATGTGTATGCAATTATTAGGCCCTTTGGTTTCATAGGCTCAGAGGAATTGTTTGAATCATAGATTCGTATAAGCATTTGGAACAATGCTTTTGCTGTGAATGTCTTGCGTGTTCCTGCTCCGCGTGTAAGGAACACGTGAACATGAATGTTCATGCCCAATCATTTTTTAAGAGCAATGTCCTTTAGAATTGTTTGTTGTTCACGATTCAACAAACGTCTTATTCTGTGGTATTCATTATTTTCAATTAGGAAAGGATGTTTTGTAACTTGAAAACCAAGATTGATACATTTTTCACTTCCAGCCGCTAGAGGACGAGGAAAATCCACTTGTAAGTCATACGACTCAGAAGGAGTTCTGGCTGTTTTTGGGTTTTTGAATGTCTCATCATGATCGCTAGGGTTTTCTAGGTCATTAAGTGAAACTTCTAGATTGCTCCATGTTGGATTAACATTGTAGGTAAATCTAGCTTCATTGATGTGCACTATAGTCTCAAACGCAACATACGCAGCCTCCCATGTAGAGAAGTTATGTATTAATGTCTCTTCGTTTTCATTGAACGAAACGTACAACAACAGTTTTTCTCTACAATAGTTTTCATAGTCACAATGTTTATTGTATTTGACAAACCGTATTACATAGGGTTTTTTTCTTTTTGATATGACTATACCATTTTTTTTGTAATGCGATAAGAATTCTGCTAAGCAGAGATGCCTAATAGGATATGGACGCTGGACGCAATAATCAATAATAGAGAGACATACCACATCCTCTGAATTGTCAGGCTCTTGTTGTAGTAAAACTAGTGGTTTAAGCACAAATGTGCGTTTTTCAAGTGGAGATGTGTTTATGAAGACACATTTTCTTGACCTACAAGTGAGGGGCAAGGAAAGTGCAATGTGAACTGCTTGTTGAGTAGACATTTGTTGAAGATTAAGCAATGTATTTCCAAGTGTGCATATCATTTGTATGGCATCAATATGAATTCTTTCATGTTCTTTGCGTATTCTTCTGAATGCACTTGTCATAGATTTGTCAATATTTGTCATATACGAGGTACAATACGATGCTGCAACATATTCATTCAACACGTACTGCGCATCTGTATTTGCTTTCCACATAATTGGCATGTCCTTGGAGAAAATTTTGTTCCAAATATGGGAGAATTTTCGTTTAAGGAAAAGTGTTGGTTTCCTAAGCGTACATTGTATGGCTTGGATGTACTCATGTCAAGAAGGCATCAAAGCTCATCATTTTATCAAATCCTCCTTGTTCTAGAAATGCGAACAAGGATTTAGATTTCTCAACAACAACATTGTCCTCTAAAGTAACTGTCTCTATGATTCTTGTAGCTCTCATTGGTGGAACGGGAAAGCTATATCTGCAATGCGAGTTTTTTCGTTTTCTACAACTTCTTGTATGGTAATGTCTATGGAATTTCGCAATTTCTGGATCCAAATGATCTGTGTTGCATGTTATGTATTTATCCACAAATTGTTTGATCTCTGAATTGTTATCAACTCCATAGACCGGTGCACCCTCTATCCACAACAGTGCGTGGTCATGTTAATTTCCCCTATTCTGGAATTTAGTCACAAAAAAGTAGTCCGATATTTTTCCGAAAAACATTTCATCATGGCATATCAATTGTCTCAAAGCATTTATTCTATGTCTATAGTAGCGAGTACACGTCACTAGGTCTTTTCTTATGAGGTAGTCAATGTCGTTATTTTCCAGTGTATCGGTTTCTTTTTTACGTTTCCTGTTCCTATGCAGGTCATATATGACAACCACCAATGGATCCCTGCAATTCTATGCACTTGTAAATGTGATGAAAAATGTTGGCGGGCCCAATTGCCGGATCATTGTAAAAATATTTTTTTTGTTTTGTTGCAAATATTCAGGAGAGGTGCAAATGTTCTTGAAATCTATGTATCCAATATCAGATTTCAGAATTTTTTCTAGGTTTAATTTGTACTTCACATCCTTGGCCAACAACTTTCTTCCTTGTAACTGGCCTTTTCTTATTCAGACCCACATGAAGGACAAAACTTGCTCTATTATTATGTGCATTGTTTTGAAAAACAAATTTGTTATGTGACAGGAGAAGTAATCGCTTGAATATAGCATCTCCCATCAGACTATTTTATGATAACTGAATCGTTCTGTAATATCAGTGCCATGTGGATCTCCATAGAAGAGTGTTGGAAATTTCATTTCCTCAACGAATTTATCTTTGAATATTCCAAGTGGACGTTGCCCCTCGGCAGGTGCAATTTTGAAAATTTTGTCTTGCAAGTCACGAATGCACTGTGAATAAGTGAATCCATGCACCAATGTTTTAGCAGGTGTTTCATTCTCCGATTCATCACTTGCATCAAAATCACTAGGATTTTTGAGAGTGTCTGCAGAGTTTCCATGTTCTTCTATGAGAACACTGTTCCAGTTGCCATTTATACAAATGTTCTCTGCTTTGTACAGGGCCCTGGAACATAATTCCTTTAATGATTTCATAACAACATGCACACACACTTTGCCTGTCTGATACACATTTTTGTATCACAAGCATCTTTTCAGAGCCACAACGATTGTAATTGTATTGTTAATGAATTGTGGCAATGCTTTTTTCACAACATCTAGCTGAATAGGCACATTAATAATTGATCCTATTAAGCCCACCTGAGGTCGTTTATAGCCCCAAGGTATGATTTAGAAAATGTAATTTGTAGAGACACAAGTCTCTCCTCAAGTTCCATAAGTGCACTTACATCTTCTAGTGGTGTATTACATCTTATTCGGTCAGGGGTTGCAAATTGTGGCAGTTTTCCATTTTCAAGCGATCGTTTGCATGGAACACAAACTTTCCCACTGGAAAATGGGTTATCGTGCGCTGTCAACCGAAGGTATTCTACTTGCAAATCAAGCGTGAAAGACTTACTTTTTTTTGAAAAATTTAATTGTTCACAAATTGCACATGCAATGGAAGGAGTGTCTTTCATTTGTTTCATGTAGGTATGTCTTGCATTTTTATTTCACAGGGAAGTATGGGTAGAAACTATTTCCTTCTTTCCATTACTACTACTGCATGGTGTTTCTTGTAGACCACGAATTGGAACAGTTGCATGACCATTATGGGATATGCGATCACACCTGTTTATGTTCTGTTCTGCATGAACAATTTTCTTTACATTGTGATATGTGAGTTTCTCTCTAAAAGGAAGTGTAGCAATGCATTTTTTTTCTCTCCCGCATGACCTTTTTCAAGTTGTGGTAACTTACTCTACGTTTCTTGCCCAAGGGAAGGATGATCTAGTGGAAACTGGGATGAATTTCATCCTCATCCAGCTTCTTAGGAACTACTTTATGTTTTTTGTTCAAGGCCTCTATGGCCTTATCACAAGTCGAACGAATTTGATGAATATTTTTTTTCAAATTGTGATAACTTACTCTACATTTTTTGTTTAAGCCCTCTATGGCCTCATCACAACTGTCATGAATTTTACGCATGTTTTTTTTTGTTCAATCCCTGTCTGTCCATATCGCAACCGGGAGGAGTCTCGTTTTCACTAAAAAGCATTCCACGTGTATGGAGATTCGATACCGTTTGGGTGGCATGGACAGTCAACCCTTAACTACCGATATGTACAAGCAAAGATTCATAATGGATATGTGTTGTATTTATTTTCAATGAGAGGATGTCAATTGTTCGATCATAATTTGAATCGTTAACCCAAGAATGGATAGTGCCATCTGGCAAGGGGGACCAGAGGTGGATATTCACCCTGAATATCATAGACAACCATTGCAAACATAATCTACAACCCTCCATATTCCCTTTTTCATATAGAAGTACCATGTTCACAAGGTATTCCTGCCAACTTCCAACTGCCGACATATTTTCTACGCGATATGGGCAAAGGTGTTGATGCAAGAACCTAAAATCCTGTTGGTTGCCACCTATAATTGCATTGCAAAAGGAATGTACAGTGTAAATCCACAATGACTGAACATCGAACTCCGCTGCCAACAAACAACAAATTGCATTGAACAAACTATCTCCACAGCTAGACACAACATTTGTTGCCAGCTGCAAACCATGGCAATCTATGCCATGCAAAATCCATTTCCATTGCGATTGAAGGTCTTTGCAAATAACGAACAAATAAATACGAGGAAATTCTATATTGAATATGGACATTTTTCTGTACAACAATGGTTCATAATGGCCACTGAGGGCATTGACATCATGGAACAAGATACAATATGGATTGTTAGATGCAGTTTTTTTGAATAGTAGATATCTTGTTTTACTTGTCAATGACCATATTCCACTGATATATTCAACCAGTTAGACAACCACCGTATACAAAATGTATCTCCCCAAAGTCCACTCTGATGTGCAGGAAGAACTAGAGATGCAGACAACCACATCTTTGAAAAATACGTAGTGACATCATGTATTCCATGACACTGCCAAAGAAAATCAGATTCCAGTTCATATTCATAGGAATGCAAAGCATCGACATTGCCATTTTTAAAACAGGTCAAGAAATAATCTATCAATCCATTCCGCAACTTGGTTGACGAATATCGGAAATGCAATAGAACCTGAAATGTATTGAAAAGGCAATCCCCAACAGTATACGAGAATTCATCCAATCTAAAAAGCCCATTGCTATGAAAAACCACGTCAATGATGTCATGTATAATGGACTGTGTATCTATTTCATACGACTCAACATCTATTACTTTTTTCATCTCTTCAACTTTCATTTTGAAGCTGTTTGCTACATACTTTCAGTTTCTATCAAAACAGAGAAAAGCAGGGGAAAAAAATAAAAGGTAGCAAAATAAAAAAGGAAAGCAAAATAGCGTACCAATCCCCGTATGTATCTTTCAACCTTTTTCTTCTCAACTTGAATCCCCCCTAGTCCCCATATCATATGAGAAGAAAATAGGCTGACACTGGAAACTGAACCAAACAGAAGAAAAACGCAAATAAATAAAACCATAACTTTACTCAGCAGAAAGAGAACAGGTAGACATATTTTTCCAATCCACATAATAAAAGCATACCTTGCGTCTACATCCCGCTCGATGGTTCCCTCTTCTGATATCTCCCAACTAATTTTCACAAAGCTCTCTGCATTGCAATTTTTGGAAAACCTATGGACATGACAACCGTCATATGAAGACGCATGGTTTCCAGGAACAAAAACTAAGAGCACAGACAAAGATGTTCTGCAATAGAATTTGGAGGTAGGAACTCCCACCTTTGAAAAATCAGCAAGAACAGGGAAACTTACCCGTCAGCAAAGGATGACAAGAGCTCAGGCCCAAAAAATTGCAAACTGCAAGAACAGGTCCAACAACTTGGAAAGTTGAAGAACAAAAAACTAGTGAACAACCACGAAGAGGTCGAACTGCAAGTGCAGGACCTCAACTTTGCAAAGTTGAATCAAACAAGAACCATAATGATGGAACGAAGCAACGAACAAGGATTGAGCACTCGAGAAGTGATGTCGACCATGAACGAAACTATATTGCAACACATCTGTACAATAAACATTTAAGACCGTCAGAGCTGTTAGGTAAACAATTAAGACTGTCAAGACCATCTAAGGGCGTAGGGATGTGCAAGCATTTAAGAAAATATGCAGTGTGGCAGGCCTGTTCTCTCGAAGCACACAACAATAAAGCAAAAAGTCACACATAGCAATATGGTAGAGAATGTATTCTACCCAGCAGAAGATGCTAAGGGAAACATTCAAATTAATGCTAGCATTAATCCACCTTCGACCAATGCATAATAAAATATATGATTCAAAAATACCATATACTACCAAATACTTTGGATATGCCAACATATTTAACATTGGGAATAACAAAGGCGACAATAAGACCTCCAATCCGTTGTCCAATCAGATCTTGAAAAACATGATACTTTTTATTATATAAAAATCGATGTTTACACTTCCCTTGTTCCAACAATAGACAATATGAAAATATTTTGGTCAATGCACAATCTAATACCAGGTCAACGATTTATCGATCGCTATAGTCCCTCTTTTCCTACGACAGGGACTAATAATAGGATGTGGGTATTGCTCCATCATTTCACGATAATAAAAAAAAATTAGCATGTAATATTGAAACAAAAGTTTTTGGCTGGCCATGATTCTCAATAGAAGAAATAATAGGTGTGTCCAAGAACCATAGTTGGGAGAGTGTAGAAAAAATCCTTCTTAACGAGGATCGGGAGAATGATCAATTCTCATTTCTGGAAATGAATTACCAAAGAAGTTGTTCAAAATATCGTGTCAAGATCTCCAAGGTATCCATTTTTAAAGTTTTGAATGCAAAATTTAAAATAATAAAACAAATCCATCATTATTTTTCTATTATTTGGAATATTTAAAGCACAAAAAGGAGAAGTGCGTTGATTCATTTAGTTGTGTGCAAAAATAATAAGTTTCAAACACTATTTGTAAATGTTTCTTTGAAGGTCATAAGGAAAGGAAAGTAATATTATTTGGGATTTCCAAGTAACTTTCTTACTTTGAGGGGGATAAGAAAAGAAATAAATTTGTAATTTTGAAATAATTATTTTACTTCAAGGGGGCAGGAATAGAAAGAATTTGTAATTTTTTTATTTCTTCCATATTTATGAAGAAATAAAGGTGATCAAGGAGTCAAATTTTGAAAGTATATAGTATCAAAATTTTAAGAGTTGATTAGAGCCAAGTACGAAGCTCAATCACTCTTTTTTTTTTCAAGAAACTATAAGAGGGTCAAGGACAAGCCTCTATAGTCCTTTCTTGTAGCGCAGTGTGTGGTGTGTTTCTGATCTTCATTTTTTCATGTGGTGCATGATTCTTTTTTTTCTTTTTGGCACATAAATTTATCTTCAAGCAAAGAATTCACAACGTCCAAACTTGTAAATTTATTTTCCTAGTCCAATAAACTCAAAGGCTCCAAAAATTAGAAAGCATGGAAATGACATAATGAAAGCACTTTAAATTACAATGAGCTATGGAAAGACATATGCAATGGTGATGTAAAACCAAATAAACACACCGACGTAGGACCGCTAGCTAAATGGGAACTTAAGGATGAAAATACTTTAGCATTAGTTAAATCCTTTATAAATGAAGAGGTGTTTATTCAAATTGAACACGCATATGATGCATGGTATGCATGGAACACTTTCAAGGATTTATTTGACACTCAAATTGAAACAAAAAAAGGTTGATATTCAATTAAATCTACTTTAACAAAAAATGATCAAAGGTGGAGATGTACTTGAGCATACTTCCAGACTAAATAAAATAAGATAGGATATATCCAATGTAGGATTTACTATTGTAGAGGATAGTTTGATGACAACTATCTTGATTGCAGGATTACCATCCTCTTATAAACACTTCTTGGAGACTTTGATAGGAAAGTTAGAGAGATAACGTTTGACTAGTTGAGTGAATTGTTAGCTCAACATGATAAAACATTTGGCAAAGAAGAAACAAGCTGGAGGAGATGTCTTCTTTACAAAAACAAGTACTCCTAAACCTTCAACTGGAATTTCAAGAGGAAGAGGATCTCAATTCAATAACAAAGGACATGGTAATAAATATTGGTCAACATATAGAGGACAAGGTCAAGTATGAAGTCAAGGAATAGGAAACACTAACTATCAATGAGGATCAAACAATTTCAAAAGAAGTCAATCAGAAAGACATCAAAATTGTAGTAACTGGTACAACAGAGGTAGAGATTTAAGTCAAATTATATGCAGACATTGCAACAAGGCTGATCATTATGTAGAATATTGTTGAACTCCAATTATAAAATACCAAAGTTTAAGCAAAAATCAACTTTGATACAATATTCTAATGCCCATGATCAAGAGGATGATGATTATGAATATGTATTCACTGCAATTGAAAACTCAGAATCAAGTGCTTTGTTGGTATCCAATTATTATTTTAGAAGTGAGTATGAATATGTGTGGATATTATACAAAGGGGCTACTCAACACATGACTTTATGAAGAGATTTATTTTGGATATTTCTGGTATGTAAATTAAATTCAATCTTCTTGGTTGATGATACAACACACACACCTTGTGGAAAAGGTATTGTGAAAATTTCTCTCCCCAGAATTGGAGAGAAAATGATATAGAATGTTTGGTATGTACCTACATTCAAACATAATTTGTTGTCCTTAGTGATGATTTGGAAATAAGGACATCAAATCATCATGGAAGATGGGTTGGTGAAAATCAATTCCACAAAATAGAATTTGAAGAAAACCATGACATGCTATGAAGATGTTAACCTTCCTAGGATTAAAGGGAAAGTCATTCCTTGGAAGAAAGATTTTGTAAGAGTAGTTAGTTTATATATTTCATCTATAAGGTTATGGCATGTCAGATATGGACATTTGAATTTTGACAGTCTCTCACAACTTCAAAAATAGGGAATGATTAGAGGACTTCCCATTTTTAAGAAGGAGAATGCAAGATGTGAAGCTTGCATTTTTGGGAAATAGAATAGAGAGACATTTCCTATAGGTTCATGGCGAGAAAACTGATGTTTTCATCATGTTCAAAATGAAATTTGTGGACCTGTAGAGACTTCTCTAGGTGGTTGTAAATATTTTTTACTTTTCATTGATGATTTTAGTCATATGAATTAGGTGTATTTTTTGAAAGATAAGTTGGAAACTTTTGAAAAGTTTAAGATTTTTCGATATCTGGTTGACAAAGAAACAAAAGAAAAGATAGACACATTGAGGACATATAATGGAGGGGAATTCACTTCCAATGAATTCTAAAATTATGCATAGATAAGGGAATAAGAAAGCAATTGATAAATTCATATACTCCACAACATAATGGACTCACAAAATTAATGAATCAAACTTTATTGGGAATGGCAAGATCAATGTTAAATTCCAACTTGGTTTAAGTCCCTCTTGCTGGGCTGAAGCAATACATACTATAGTCTACTTAAGGAACATATATCCCACTGCTTCTTTGGATGCAATCACACCATATGAAGCATGATATGGTTGTAAACCACGAATTAAACATCTTCAAGTTTTCAGTTCAATGTGATATGCTTTCATTCCTAAGGAAAAAAGAACTAAGATAGACTCACAAAGTATAAAGTGTATATTTATTGGATATTCTGATGAAAAGAGGGGAATCATCTCTTATCAAATGGAAAATTTATTGTAATCAAGATTCCATATTTGACGAAACATAGAGAAAAAAGTGTTAAAGAGATCAAACGCCTTCTGGAAAACTTGGAAAAACAAGTCGATAAGGAGAAAAATTGAATGCAAAATCAACCAAGTAAACAACATTGGTTTGAAATAGATTGGACTTCATCAATAAATGCCACTTCTTCATCAAGTTTGTCTGGTTATTATTCAAAAATTTCATCTGAAGTTTCATCAAACAGTTCATCTGATAATGAAACTCCACCTTAAGATACTTCATAGGAAAGGAGAGTTTATGTTTTTATCAATCCTATGTTTAATAATGGTGATAATTTAGATCCTCAATCTAGCCAACAACAACTGCCTAAGTGGGTTATTCAACTTTTAAAGGATGTCAAGCACGATGAACAAAAAACAAAAGGGAGAAGAAGTTCAACCAGGGAAGAAGAATTTGTTTTTGTAGTAACAAATGATTTTACCGAGCCCTCAACTTTCAAAGAGGTAGTAAAACATGAAGAATGGAAAAAAACAATGATTGATGAATATCAATTAGTGATGGAAAATATTACTTGGAAACTTATTGATTATCCTCAATATGTTAAACCCATCAAATGCAAATGGGTTTAGAGAATCAATTATAAGCTAGACAAAATGATAGAAAAATATAAAGTAATCTACTTGTATCCAAGGGTTTTGCACAACAAGAAGAGATTGACTATGAAGAAAAATTTGCGCCTAGCACAAATTGGAACACAATCAGGATGATAATTACTTTGTTATCTCAAAAAGGATGGAAAGTATATCATATGGATGTTAAAAGTGACTTTCTCAATGGATATTTTCAGAAATAAGTCTATATGACTCAACCTCCCGGTTTTGATCTTGAAGGGAAGAAACAAAAAGTTTGTAAGTTGATCAAGGCGTTATATGGATTGAAACAAGCTCCCAGATCTTGGTATGCTAAAATGATGATTACCTTCAAAAAGTTGGATTTAAGCGAAGTGAATTTGATGACACCTTATATATGTATCTACAGGGTAAAAATATGGTGATTTTAGTAATGTATGTGAATGCCTTTATCATTATTGGGAACAATGATGATAATATTTCCAGTTAAAGAAATAATTACATGCACGATTCAAGATGACAAATCTAGGATTACTGCACTATTATCTCATAGTTGAAGTATTCCAACATCCAAATAGAATTTTCATTAGTCAATGCAAGTATGCATAAAAACTACTGAAAATATTTGGCATGACAAATTGCAAGTCCGTTCTCACCCCAAAGGAGAAAAACTTTAAAAATTCAAAATTTGAAGGGGGGGGAATTAGTAAACAACACTAGTTATTGGAAGTTGATTGGAAATTTGATCTATTTGACAACCACTCGTCCAAATTCATCATATGCAATCATTATTCTCTCTAGATTTATGCAGTAACCAAGGGAAAACTATTGGAATGTATAAACAAGGGTTCTTACATATATGTTAGATACGAAAGATTATGGTCTTTTATATAAAAAGAATAAGAATCTCATACTTGTTGGATATTTTGATGCAAATTTCGATGGAAATGTTGATGATAGGGAATCAACAATAGGTGAATTATTGACTATGTGATCAACAAAAAATTATCAGAGTTGCAAGAAGAAGACTGCAGTGGAAAATTCTTCAGCAGAAGCAAAATATATTTCAACATGGGAAACAACATGGGAAGCAACATGTGAGATTGTCTGGTTATTAATTTCAGATTAGACCTCAATAGTTGCATACATAATTCACATGACCTCATATGTTAGCATGAACCTATGTTTATAATTAAAGTGTGCTAATGGATTCAATGTTTATTACTGCAATTCTTTGGCCCTCCTAGTAGATTAGAAATATAGTAGGTATATGTCTTCATGCCCTCCTCCACTAGTTGAGCAAGTTAGTGACAATTTTTTCTAGTAGTTGAATAGATCTGTGGATATATTCTTCATTTATTAGCAAGATGTTTCTTTCAATACTCAATCAATTGATAAGTTTAGTAGTACCACTCCACCAGTGGGTGCACAATATGGTAGGGATATTTCTTTATTCTCTCCTCCATTGGATGAGTAGGTCAATGATAGTTTTCTCCAGCAAATGAGTACTTTGGAGGTAACATTATTTCAATGTGTTGGGTCAAATTTTGTATTGAGTTGGGTCATCACAATATCACTCTCTTCTTCCAAATATGGATAACTCTACATTGATTTGGGTATTCCCACACCCTTTTATACCTACTCTTTTTTTTTCATGATCATATTCCCCCAGATGATGAGTAGTTCAATGGTGGCATTTATTCAAGAGCTAATTAGTTTCATGATGATGATGGTTGAGTGGTAATATATCTATCCATGCTTGTATTTTATTTGGGTCATATCAAACCCACTCTCCTTTATATTTCAACTATGACTCTATCTCTATTAAGTTGGGTATGACCATTCCTTATGTGCTTTATCATCCTTCTTCATGTACCCATGCTCAGATTAAAGGGAGTGTTAGAGTGATGGTAATATTCACATGTGGTCATTTATGGCTAAGTTCCCTCTCAAATATATAAAAAAATACACTAAAGAGTGCTCTTATACATAAATGACCACATGTGAAGATTACCATCATTCCAACACCCTTTGTTAATCTTAGCATGGGGACATAAAGAAAGATGATAGAGTATAGAAGGAGTAGGCATACTCAACTCAATAGAGATGAAACCATAGCTGAAATATAAAGGAGAATGGGTTTGAGATGACCCAAATCAAGTCATCATCATCACAAAAATACTCAACTATCGAGGAAATGCCACCATTGAGCTACTCATCATATGAGGAAATATGAACCCGATCTATCCATCTGATAAGTAGGTTTCGTAAAGAGATATATATTATAAATAAAAGAGAGAGTAGGTATAAGAGAGTGGACACACCCAACTCAATGTAGAGTCATCCATAGCTTGAATAAGAAATATTTGGTTTGTGATGAACCAAATCAAAACAAAGTTACCAACTTAACGATAATTGTGACCTCAAAACAATAACTCTTGCCCAAAAATATCATATTTTTGGGTAAAAGACACAAAAATCAACCTTGTTGGTTTAAACTTACTTATTCTTCTATGCTGTTTGAGTTTGTATTGAACCATGGTTCATGTATTTCAGGTTTCCAACAAAGCTTCTAAAACTATCGGCCCTCCTGGTAAACCAGAAGGAAACATAGCACACAAAGTGCGCCATGCAGTCTCACCTGAGATAGTTTTAATGGGTGGTTGTAAGACTCATGTGTTTACAACCTAGGATTGAATATGAGATAAGAGATAAAATCATTGAACCATTATTATAAATCTTCTGTCTTATGTCTTTGTTTGATTTATTGGATCGTTGCGTTGATCCTTTCTTCTTCCTTCTCCCACTTTTGGAACTGCTAATCCTCCTCTAACTTCATCCAAAGATGCATTGTTTTATCGAACAAGTCAGCTGCAATACTGACCTGTTGCTCTATTTCCTGTAGCTACGTTGTTGATTCCTTATTCCTTTCCTCCTTGACTATTGGTGGATTGGTTGGTATGAGTTGTTATTGGAGATTCTCGATCTCCTTTTGGTATTGATCGATTTCCTGTGCAATCCAATCGATATTTTCTACTACTATAATTACATCACCCTACGCGCCCTGTGAAATCTTCTCATAAGTTCTTGTCAGTTTCTACTCCAATCCTCTTATACGCTCCCTTTCTTCCCGAGTCTCGGATTTAGCCTTCTCATAGACTATTTCCAACTCATCTCGTTTCTTTGTTGCTTGCTGCAGTTTGACTAATTATTTGTTTGTGCAAGACTGTACCTCATGGTTTAATATAACCTGCAACTTGTGTAGAGATCTGGTTGGCATCCTCGTCAGCACCAGTTGGATTTGGCTTAAGTACTTTAGGGGTGTCTGCCCCACAATCTCATCCATCCACAACATACAGGGTGTGATATGGAATGTTGCGTTTGAGTGTGGTAATGAGTGGACTGGATATTGTTTTTGTTCTTCCACTCTTCCCTCCATATGTGGTGTTGATGGTTCTGATACCCTGCTACTTGCTGGTTTCCCTTCCCCGATTTTCTTGAGGAGTTTTCGCATGCCTACCAATTTCTCCTCAATCCTATCCCTGTGGTGCGCAACATGGTCGAAGTGTTAGAAAAACAGGACCACAAAGAAATAAAATAAAACAAATGTGGAAACAAAACACAAAAGATACACAATACAAGAGAGACACAAATTTACATGGTTCACCTAGTGTGGGATATGTCCACCAGAGAAATTGCTAGGTCCTTCCTTTATTATTATCTAACAAATGAAGGGATACATCCTACAACAAAGCCCGCTGTAACTTCCTCTTCTTTCTCTCACAGTCTCCTCTCTTAGAATACAATACCCCCCATAATGCATAGCCACAATACATTTCCCTCATAACAGAGGGTTTCCATCTAGGGAAAAAAACCCTAACATAATTTCTACTGTTAGATCTGCGACCTTATAATGAACCGTACAGATTTACAATGAAATTACAATATACATTTACAAGGCAATTTTTCCTTTGGGGGCTTCGCCGGGACACTACCCCCAAACCCCCCTGCTAGGGGGACCCCGCAGAGGGGGTACCCCCCCTCTACACTCCCCCATGTGGAAGAGTGTACATAATTATGGGGTGTAAATTCTTCATGGGATATAAATACGGCTGAAAGCAAGGACCTCTGAATCAGGAACATAATTAGGCTCCACAACCAACAATCTCCCACTTGGAGACTGATCTCAACAACTCCACCACTGCTGTATATGCTGGACTTTGAACCTTCTTGGACCTGGAAAATTTCTCATCTTCATCTTCATTCTTGAAGACCAACTGAAATTGAGCAAGAACTCAATTTCTCTCTGGTTACTCCCTTTGTTAACATGTCTGCAGGATTCTGGCTAGTGTGTATCTTTTCCAACTTCAAATGTCCATATTCTAAGGAGGATCATATGAAGTGGTACCTCAACTGTATATGCTTAGTATTTGAATGGAAGGATAAGTTCTTTGCAAGATGAATTGCACTCTCACTGTCAGAGTACAACCTGCTATTCTCCTGCTTCTTTCCCAATTCCTCAATAAACCTTTGTAACCAAATCATCTCTTTACTAGCCTCTGTAGCAACAACATACTCTGCCTCTATTGTTGAAAGTGAAACAACCTTTTGCAGTTTCAAAATCCAACTTACTGATGTTCCATCTATAGTAAAAACATACCATGTGGTGCTCCTCATGCTGTCTTTATCACCTGCCATATCTGAATCAACATATCCCTGTAGAAAAGTGTCTGAACCTCCAAAACATAATGCATGAGTAGTAGTACCTCTCAAATACCTGACAATCCACTTTACTGCCTCCCAATGTTATTTACCTGGATTGTTCATATACCTACTCACAACTCCCAATGCATGTGCAATATCTGGTCTTGTGCAAACCATTGCATACATCAAGCTACCAACTGCTGATGAATAAGGGACCCTGGACATGTATTCTATCTCCTCCTGTGTCTTGGGACACATTTCCTTAGTTAATTTGAAATGGCTAGCCA
>SNQJ01S0034774.1:7580-44178 GCA_010110895.2 Picea sitchensis
CCATAGCCCCCACAGACCTTTCCCTGACACCCATCATGACAACACCCACACCCCATGCCTTGGGCCATTTCCAAATATGTGAAAGGGATAGAGTGAGAAGTATTGGCGTGACATTTAGTTGTTGCCAATCAAAAATTACACCCTTGTGCAGATTATCAAAGCTACCACTTGAGCAATAAAAAAAAAATCATATAGAAAAGCACACAATACAGTCGCGCGAAGTTAGGGTTGCAAGTTTGTATAACTATTCAGTTGAGTTGTCATTACTACTTGTGGGAAAAGAGAGTTTGAAATTGCCCATCGATTGTGTGTTAAACTAACTGCCATTATTATATATGAAGTGTTTTTTTGTCAATACATAAAAACGAAGAAACTGTTCATCACCATTAAAACTGTCATTCATACACAGTCTTTCCCTTTTCAAAAGACATCGACGTTACTCGTCCATTATATCAAATAGTTACAATTTTCTAGAAGTAATAGTTGCCAACTATTGCTACTCAAAGAGAAGAATTAAAGATATTGGAATTGATACTAGAATTATTTCAAGTCAGAGACATAAATCAAAGGACTGGGAAGTCACGACCTCTTCAAGTACCCGGTGGTTTACCATTACTCGTTTGGATTATATTAAATCCAATCCTCATAAAAAAATATTACAAGGGCTAAAAACAAAATATATATATTGTGAAGGTTTTAAAAGGTAAAAAGGGGTTATAAGACATGTGAAGGACAATTTTAAAACATAAACTATTCCCTAATTCAATTCAAGGGGTATAAATCAAGTGGAAATATTAAAATACTTCCAAGGTAAAAAACTACATGGTGGAAAAATAAAGTCAATTCCCAAATAACATATTATAAGAAGATCCTTAAGATTATTAAGGAAACATATTATAGTTAAGGGTCTACTATAAAATACAAGGAGAAATAAGGAAATAAAGCTTATATATATATATATATATATATATTTTGTGAAAAGAGTATTTTATATAAGATATTTAGTTATAAAGTGAAGGGAGTTTAAGGAAAATAATCAAATTTCCTAAGAATTCATATTGACGAACAAGGGTTTTAAGTCCCCATTAAAGTAAAAGTTATAAAGGTCAAAGAAAATAAATAAATAAATCATTATTCCATTACTAAGTCAAAAATGGAAGGAGGAAGAGTCCCCCATACATATAAAAAATATGTGGATCCCATATTAAGTTAATGGGATTATTCAGGAAAAGAATATCAACATCACTATTTGCCTAACTGCTAGGAAAAATCACATTAACGTTGACCTGGCAAACCAATTAATAATTTTAGAACCAAATATAATTGAAAATGACACATGTCTTTCCAATGAGAAATATGACATTACAAACCTACAACTATCTATGGGTGATTACAAATTCATAGCTAAATTCAATGTCGTATCAATCTATCAAGACAGTGTTGATATAATTCTAGGGTCAACTTGGGTAGATACATTAGGTACTTTTATTTTCAACACAAGGAGAAAGTTTTTAACATTTTCTTATAAGAAGAAGAAATTCACATTACAGGACGCTACAACGAAGTTAATGTCAGAAGCTCCATCATCAGAAAACTTGAAGGACATATCAAAAGTGATCCTTCTAGATAACCAGAAGTCAATACAGAAGTTGCAAGATAAACAAGAAGAATGTGACAAAATCATCATTGAAAAAGATGAAGAGATTTCTTCCCTAAGAAATCATAATAAAAAACTACTTGCAAAAATCATGAAGTCCAAGGAGAAAAAGCGGTGTTTTCAAAAGTTTGAACAAGAAAATCAAGGTCTCAAAGAGAAATTAACCAAAAGAGAGGAAGAAAGCTCCTTCCTAAGGAACCTTAATTAGAAGTTACTAGAACAAATTAAAATCTTAAAGGATGAAAGAAGGGAGAATCTAGATTCAAAAAATAAAGATGAGAAGTCAGAAGATAAATAAGAACTTTTACGATTAAAACGACATATTCAAGATTTACTAATGAAAATCAAAAGTCTTAAGCATGATAAGAAGTCTTTACAAGAAGAGCTAGATCACAAAAAATCAATAATCGATAAAGAGACAATGACAGAACCTATGGAACTAAAGAAGTCGTTAGATGTAAAAGTCTCAATTCTGGATAAAGGAATTAATATAGAACCAATCAAACTCACAAATTAGAAGGATGTGAATCCAATTGATGTAAAGAGGTCTTCAAATGTTGAAGAAGAAACAATCTAGGGACATGAAGAAAATTCAATTTCAAAAGTTAAGCAACAAAAAACTACAAGTATATGAAGTAAGGATCGAGTTACAAGGATGCCTTATCAACATCCTAATCACAAAAATTGATACTTTAGCCAATCCTTGTATCAACAGAAACAAATGACCAATATGTCGAAGAATATTACTTCCACTACAAGTGATGCTCAAAATAGAAGTTATCATGGGAGTTGAAATACATCAAATTCTTTCCAGGAACCCTATAAACTTCCCATGCATAAGATCAAATTAGGATGGGTAGACTCCTTTACAATTCGACAGTTCTTCTCAACACTTAGAATATCCTATCGTCTTCAGTCCTCAACAATTACTAACTCAATAATGAAGAAGCATGAGACAATAATTACAAGCAAGAGCAAGAGATAATTCTTCCATAAAGTATGCTTTGAGGAAAAATCATTTTTAAGGGGAAGGCAATGTTATGAACATAAATATACATATACCATAGATATTCATAACATAATAATTAATAAATAATATTATTAATAACAAGAGGCCATGTCTCAAAGGACATGGTTATTGGTAAATGGAACCCCTGCATGGGTATATAAGCGAGCCCTCATTATCAATTGTATATCTATCATATCTTATATCCTATTATCTTATATATTCATATTATATATATTATTTACAGTTCTATATGGATTACTTTGTTATATTCCAAGTATTTTGGATTATTTGTGCATGATGAACCTTGTTCGTCTCAGGATCTCACATCCCCAACAATAGCCATGTTATTCTTCTCAAGCACCCCATTCTACTATGGGGTGTATGGAACTTTCAAGTCTCTCATGATTCCTTCTCAGGCACAAAAGTCTCTCAAATCATTGGGGGTATACTCACCCCCATTATCATATCTCAAAACTCTAATTATCTTCCATGTTTGGTTCTCCACAGGATATTTGAACTCTTGGTACCAATGGAAGACCTGTCCTTTGGTATTCATGAAGAAAATACACGACTTCCATGAGAAGTCATCAATGAAATATACATAACACAAGAACTCAATCACAGATGCAGAAGACATAGGACCACACACATCAATATGAATCATATCAAGGGTACCAACTACTCTACTATCACTGCTTGGAAAAGTAGTCTTGGTATACATCCCAAGAGCACACCCCTTGTACACCTCCTGGTGATCTGTACTGAACTATGGCACTCTAGACACAATTTCTCTCAATATCCTCAATGCCCCATGATGAAAGTGGGCCATCCTCATATGCCATAAGTCACAAAGGTCACCGGTGTTGGTGCCATGAAACAATTTTGTCCGAGGATGAAAAATGAGCTTGTACAACTTCTAATGTCGAATACCAATCAATTTTTCTGAAGTGACTAGAGATCCCTTAGGATACAATAGCACCTTCCCATCATAAAACAAGACCTCATGCCCCCTATCCTCAATAGTGGAAATTGACACTGAGTTCTTCTTCAGTCTTGAAACTTATAGGACATCTCTCAACAACATGGGAGGTAGAGACTCCCTCTGGAATGATACGGTCCCACACCCAACTTCTCTGACCACTGAGTCATCTCCTAGTGCCACCTCCTAGTCTCCAATCACTACAAACTTAGTAAAGTAATCACGAAATCATGTCATATGGCGGGAGGCACCACTGTCAATGTACCAAATACAAGTGGAATATTCTCTAGATGAGAGGCAAGTAGTCAAAGAATAATCCTTATCGAACTTCTGAGTAAACTCTCCCAACTCCACTGAAGTTTCAACGTGTTTCTTCTTCTTGTTATGGAACTTTCCAACATAGTTCTCAAACTGATGGCAAGAAAATCACTTGACTTTTCTCATTTATTTCTTCCCTTCACCTTTCTGCTTTTTCCCTCCCTTGGAACCCTTCTTGGACCTGCTCTTGCCTTTAGCTGCAAGAGCCACATTTTCCTCCTCATTACCAATGGATGAACTACCAAGAACATATCCTCTCTGAGTTTCCTCCTGAAAAATTCATCCCAAAGACGATCTCACTGGGGAAGATTCTCCCTTGCCACAATGCCCTCGATGAAGATAGTCCATTGTTTGTTCACCCCATTCAAAGCAGTCCTCACAAGTCCATTGTTAGCAATAACCTCCCCAACAAATCCAAGCTCATTCTTTACATGAGTAATTTTAGTAAGGTATGTGGTGACATTTTCATCTTTGGTCATCATGATGCCCTTCAATTTCTCCCTCAACCCCATCTTCCTATTTTCATTGGAACTCTAGTAAAGCTTGGTTAAGGAGTCCCAAATATCGTAGGCATTGGATTTCCCAATCACATGTGGAATCACATGGTCCTTGATGGCATCAAGGATAATTATTTTTTCCTTGATATTCTTCTTGGTGTAGAATTCCAAAAGAGTAGCATATGTAGACATAGTCACAAGACTCGTTTGTGTGTTCTCCATAATATCCCAAAACTCATTTTCCTATAGTATCAGTGTGATTATTTCCTTCCATGGGCTGAAATTAACATCCCCATCCAATCTGTCCTCAACCCTCAAACCGGTGGCCATGGTCCTCTCAACCGAAATTCAAGTCCAACAAAAATATATGAATTTAATGGCTAAAATATTTGTGTTCTTCTTCTCTAACCATCTCTGATACCATGCAAATTTAAGACCCCAACCCAATTTCAAGTCTCACTGAGACACATAGTTAAATTCCCAACCGACATTGCACATTTACTATTGAAAATTAGTAAGCATGAAATCCAATGCTCAAAACTGAAACAGAAGAAGTCTTCTACAATACTTTAACCATAAATAAATCACAGACACATAAAATTCAACACAAAGATTTGGTCTGCAAATTCATACCCTAGAAAAACCCACAAATGGGAAAACCAGTGAGAGAGGGGAGGATTTTATTATTCAGAGAAATGATATATATTTACAGTAGTTATCTTCAGTAATTAATACACACACTTATCTCATTTTCTGTGCATAAACTCAATATAGAAAATATTTCCAAAACTACTCCTCGATTTTTGTGCCCAAAAATTTGTACAATATAATCTCACTACTACTGTTTTACTTTTCCTCGATTTGTGTACTCAAAACTTTGTACAATACAGTCTCATTGTTGCGTTGTAAGTTTCCTTGATTTCTATGCTCAAAAAATGCCTTGGAATTTGTGCCACAATCTTCTCATATGGTCTTTGTCCTAGCTCAAATATCTCAAGATATTTCTCTCTCAAACTCTAGGAATGAATGAATGAGGGAACCCTAGTATCTAAGTAAACTTGGTGGAAGAAACCAAAGAGTCATGAATTTTCATTTTCCCTCACAAAATTCCAAAAGTCACATTTAATTTTCTCTATCATAAAATTAATTTCTAGAGACCTCTTTTGGACACTTTCTCACCCCTAGGCGCCTAGGTGGTGGTAAACACTTTCCATTGGTACTTTTATTTGATTAATTTAACACATTCATTGTGTATAACTAGTTTTCTTTAGTGTTTCTTTTAAATCTTTCAGTTGTTAAAGGATTTCTAATTAAATAGGTTGAAATAAGTTTTTTTCTGCACTGTGATTTGTGAAGATTCATCAATAATTGAGGATGACTCAAATAAACAAAACTAGAGTGTTCTTTCTCAGGGTAGCATATTGACTATTTCATTACATATAGTTTATAATATTATATCACATAATAAACATTCTCTTTAAATATATAATTCCTTATTTTCTCAAACTTCATAATCTTAATAGCAAATACTATCTGAACTGTTGATAAAGATTTTGACTTGTTAATTTTAAACCAAAAATGAGAAAATTTTGATTAGTTCCTCATAAAAACCATAAAGGTATGATTTGGGAAATTATTTCTAGGTAAAGGCTTAAGTGTCAAAATTATAACTATATGTTTTACTCGAGACATTTACTAAACTGGTATATTTTGGAAAGGCGGAGTTAGAAATGATGGGATGAAAAACTTTATGATTATAGTTTACCTTTCATGTATTTCTATATGATCCTTGATAAACATAAATCATCATGTATATGTGAAAAACATATTGATTTCCCCCATCTCCTATAAAATATCAAAGCAATAAAAGACACGGTGAAAGAAAATTCAAGTGTCAAATGCAGGTATCTTCACCAAGGCTATGGACGGTCACTGGTAGTGAAGTGAGGCTTGTGATGTTGGGGTTACTACACCATAGTCCATGGACACCTTTTGGTAGATTAGAAACACCATGAGGATGAGGAAGAGTACAAATCAATATATTTATTTTAAATACTCACTCAAATATTTTTCTCATAAATAACTATGATCTGACCTTAATAATTACCTTTAGGATCTTAAAATATTGAGTTACAAAACACTAGTTATAAATTTGACTCCTTAGCCAAAACATTATGTTTACTCTGAATAATTTTAGAGTAAAGTTGAATGCGTGAAAATATTTCTATTCTTCCCTGGTCTTACTCTACAAAAACATGTTAAATGTTGAACTTAGTAGTGGTTCAGTTTCTTCAATTATAGATTAATCGCTTAATGAGAAGAAAATGTTTTACTATTTTTTTTAACAAAAAATAATATTCACTATAAGTGTTTAATTATTTTTCTTCTAGAATAATGACTCCATAACCCAATAAAAGGCACATGGTCTTCAATTCTTTTGTGCTTCGGGGAGAGACACAATCCCTAGATAGAGCCATATGTTATAACATAATCTAAATTTTTTATAACATTTAGAAAAATTTTAAATTTTATCGGATTTGTTTAGATTTATAAGGTTTTTGTTTTGTTTAAACTTTGTCATATAGTTTGATATAAATTATTATTTTGAACAAATCTTAAATTTATATTTTAACATCCGCTTAGTTTAAATTTATTTTTAATATAGTTATATGAAAAAAATATTTCATTTAGAGTTTATTATTTATTTTATTTCATTTAATAAAGTGTATGTTTAACACATGGATGATTGCACGATCAAACATTATTGATCAACAAATCACATTCTATTGCAACCTCCACCACATGTTCGATGGTTAACAAATAGAAGAGGGGGGCGCGAAACTCTACCAAGGTTAAAATCCTTGTGACATGCCGTGCATTCAATAACTGTGGCCCCCCTTACCTATAGTTAATATAGCCACAAAAGACCCCCCATGAAATGAATGCATATATGACATCTATCCCAGATTAGATTAGTAGGTGGAAAATTAAATTACATGAAATTACATGAGATCTACATTCCATATGCACCATGTTCCACAACACCTCTGAATCTAGGTCTACCATGCATCACCAAATCAAATACTACCATGTGATAAAAAAAAATATTATTTGATATGATGGCTAAGAATATTCCAAGATACAATAAGTGATCATTCTAGATCATCAATATGAAGAAAAGTGCAAGGTCATATGCCAAATATCAGTTTTTAGGGTTCAAACGCAATAATGTGTAATAATTTCACCAGGTTTCTAATAGTTGAAGTCTCTATCATTGACATAAGTTATAGTTAGTTATCAAGTCTGGTCATAGGATATTGGGATCCCCTGGTCATAGGATAAGTTACAATTAGTTAGTCAGTCATAACCAGGAAGTGAAAGTATAGGAAGGATACTGGGATCCTTTGGTAGGTCACAACCATGACCGTTATGTTTCATTTTGATAGGAGCAACAAGGTCAAGAATGGATGGTAACACAGGGGGTTTGATTTCTTGATACCCAAAATTATGGGGTAAAGGAGATGAAGATGTTGACAAGAATGGGTTCTTGTGAAGCAATATGGAGATCCAGAGGGACTCCACATGCAAATAAATTGGTTGAGTTCTAGACTACCTTGAGAGGTTGTGCTATCAAATGGTACATGAAGGTTATTGAGACAGGAGTTCCAGGAATGCAAGGTCAAGAATTCACACTTGAATAAGTACGAAAAAGGTTCATAGGGGAGTTTAAGCTACCTCAATCAGAAAAAGAAGCTATGTATGAGTTGCACACGATTCAACAAAGGGAAGGTGAATCAGCCTCAGAATATAGCTAGAAATTTATAGATGTTATAGGGAGGTTAGCGCATCCAATTTATGAGGAACATCAATGACAATGGTATATTCAGGGATTGCTACCTCTGACATGGATTCCATTAACACAACAACGGATAACTAGAGGGATATTCGGGGAGCTTGAAAGTGACCAGACCCCCAGTAGATGCAAATTTGGCACAATTACAAGGGAAAATATCAATGCTTATAGAAAATATTCAAGAATTGACGATACCTAGACAAGGTCGACCACAGGTCTGGTGTACTATATATTACACAGAAGGACATCTGGTGAATGAATTTCCACAAATGAGGTTAATGGGACTGCCTCATAATACGATGGGACCCTCACTGGGACCCACAGGAGGAGTTGTGAAAGTTTTTTTGAATTTACCATTCCATAACCCAACCCCATATCATGCTTTCCCAGGTATCCAAGAAATGCCAGTAGTTGTGTATTGCAAGATTTTCTGAATCCATGGGCATGGGAAGAGACAATGCCCCATTATTCAAAATTATTAAATGGTACCAAATATTTTACATTGTGAATTATGTTCATCTACCACACATACTACCAATCAGTGTAGAGGGGTTGGATGCACTTCTAGACAGTTTGGATCGAAAAACATTCAGGGTGAATGAAACGCCTCAGGGATCGAGAAGAGGTCGAGGATATGCAGTTGAAGAAGACTTCAGAAGAGGAAAAATTATATTCTACAACTGTGATGAGAAAGTCCATATGGATAGAGATTGTCCTCATCTGAGGAGACCATGGTGCTCTCACAACAGAACCAATGGGAATGCCACTGACAAATTCCCATAACTAATTGAAAAATGGGAAGATCAGGTACATCAATGAGGAAATAAAATCATCAATTCATAGATCAAGAGAGTTATTAGGTGACAAATTCCCAACCATAATATTGTCACTCAAGGAGGGGAAGAGACTAACACTTGTGCTGATAATTTAACTCAGATCCAGAAAGCAACAATTAAGGAAGACATGTATTATCCTCTAAAACAAAAGTTGTTCTTTAAAAATTCCATAGAAGTATTTCATAATATCCCTAGCCCTGAGATGCGAGAGAAACCCCCTCAGCCTATTGTTTACCCTAATATTGTGCAAGTCCCTACTTCACCGCCTGCACCCAGAAACCTTATAGTCACGATGAGACAACTTGAGCAACCACAAAATGTAGTTGACCTTTGGTTTCAATTAATTTCTAATATTCTTGGGGATGACTAGTTAACAAAAAAGTTGTGCAATGTGCTATACCCAGTTCTAGGGAATGGAGAATCCACATAAGTAAGAATAAGGACTAATCATCCTAAGAAGAATACTCAGAGAGTGTAGAGAAGAAAAATATGAATTGGAAAAGAATTTAGTCTAGTAGCCCAGCTAGATGAGTTCGAGATTAAGGATTTTATGTTAGATATAGGATCTGATGTTAAAATATTGCCTAAAAATACTTGAGAAGCCTTAGGACAACCCCATTTGATATATTCCCCAATCTAGTTAAGTATGGCCAACCAATATTGTGTGTTTCCAATAGGAAGACTGGAGGATGTGGAAATAGATGTTGTTGGAGTAAAAAATGTAGCTGATTTTGAGGTGATCGAAATCATGGGGGATAAGAACCCTTATCCTACCCTACTTGGTATTGATTAGGCCTATGAAAACTATGCAATGATTGAACTAAATAGAGATACTATGACATTTGAGGCAGATGGAATCAAAGTAGTTCAACCCTTGGATCTGTATGTAGGCCCTTGATACACGAAACCAACGGATAATAATATGGATGGAGAATACTTCGATCAGTTGTACACTGTAAAAAAAGAACAAGAGAATATTACATAAAGCCTACTAGTGATGGATCAGTAAGTTCAAGTAGTATGCAATCAACAGATGAATATTCAAAAGTAGCATTTGACAGCTGTCAACAAGGCTCAAATCGAGGTCACATAACACCCAATATATGATGGTACCTCAAGACTTCACATTTTTCTGGTCAGCATGGAAGAAAAGGTAATGGAGGATCAAAGGATCTCAGTGTTGGATTTATCCCTCTAGGAAATCCCTTCCAGATGGTGGGCCAACCACAAAACCTTACTAAAAAATTGGGATGATGTGAAGCAAGTTATCAAATACATATTTCAAGATAAGTAGCAACTGGAATCAGAGATGCAGACATATTTCCAAGTTGAAAAACTGTTTAATGGACAATTTGATCCTAAATCACATATTGAACAATGTGGGACACAATGGAAAGTTGTTAAAATACCATCTCTCTTCTGGGTTCAAGTATTTCCCCACTCACTAGGTCCAATCCCAAAATCTTGGTTCATGCATGAAGAAACCATAAAATAGACTAGCGACTAGAAAGCATTGGTAGATCACTTTTGCAAGGAATTCTCATTTACAAGTAAGTACCCTAAGATTTAAGTAGTCCTACAAAGAATTAAAGAATTCTCTTTTGCAGAAATTAGTAAACAAAAATCGTACCTAATGGTGTGCGTAAATCATGGTCAAGAAATTCAGACCAATCTTCACCTAAACTTGGATAAGAGACTTATAGAATGCTATAAGATTGAGAAGGATTTGGAAATCCCAAATGATTTATAAGTATTGAGAAACTTATCCATTAAGGAGACAGAAGGGAAAAAATAAGTCCAGAACATCATACCCAACCATAATTATGGTTTTTGTAATCACCCATTGAAGTTGTGAAAAGTAAATATAGGGACCACAAAGAAACCTGAGATAGCTATGGTGGGAGATTACTAGGATGAGAAAACTAGTCAAGAAATACAGAGTTTGTTGTGAGAATATGAGGATTTGTTCCGAAAGACATTTTCATAGTTAAAAAGGTTTAAAGGAGTTATGGGATATATGAAAATTGAATTAAAAATAGGATAAAACCCTATGAGTCATATACCATATTGCCTTAACCCCGGGGTGAAAGAGAAGTTTAAGAGGGAAATAGACCAGATGCTGGAAGTTGGACTTATTTTTGCAATGGAAGAAGAAGAATGGGTCAGCCCAATAGTCATCTATATGTTATTGGATAAACCAGTGAATTCGGACATAAGCTAATCTCCCTAGATCCACCTGGATATAGAACAAAACAAGACAGGACATGACACTTTCCCTAGGTTCCTACCATTGAATTTATCATCAAAGAAGGAGTGTATGACATACCTTTATATATCGCTTCCTTATATCTCTGTTATCCCTTGTTCGCTCTCGTGCTCTTGTGAGATCAAATATGTAATCACACAAACTAACCAAAGTGAAAGAAGCAATTATAGATTCAATGGAAACATAAACATGTGATCAAGGAGTCATGTAATAAAACACTAATGATTTTATGCGAAAGAGACATGCCATTGTATCATATTAAGTAAAAGTGGAAGATACAACCGGAGTGTCTTGATGTTGCAAGTTCCCTTTTGGTGGTCCTTTGTTCCAACACACACATACAGTTGCTAGGAATTTTCATGAAGATAATCCACAAAGCTTTATGGACAAATGGAGGCCTCAAGCATCAATTGTATCAGTATTCTTCACACAATATTTAGCCTATCCTTTTCTCAATATTTCTTGACCTTGCTTAACCTTTTCCATGAGAAATCCATTATTATATAGGAGAAGATGAAGTGGTAACTAGGATGAGGATGATCCCACCAAATTAGAAAATCCAGTAATATCACAACCATACGAATGCCACCTCACATTCTAGAAGATTCTCCTTCTAGAAATTTCATGAAAATTCTTCCTTTTCTTAGCTTCAAGTACCACCACACCCTGCCTATATAGCAGCATGCAAAAATCCCACAGGCCAGGAATAGAGCAACCTACGGAACTCGTTGATTTCCGCACTGTGTACCACTGTCAACCTACGACGTCATTCTAAAAATGTGCCTTATAGGGGAAGAACTCAACCATTTTCCTCATGTGAAAGATTTTTTTGGAAGCCTGAACACATGTCTGTGGGTTCATCATCAGAGTGAACAAAATAATTTACAACAGAATGCCCCCCAAAGTATGAGGTTGGAACATGCAATAACCGAAATACTTTGTAAAATGCGTGTGTGTGTCGAAAACAAGGAGTGCACCAATCAGGAACCTGCAAATAATCAAGCATATACATAAAATTATACCATTTCTGAGGTAGGCATACCCATGATCATATTATAAGTGATTGAAATAATAAATGCAAGGAATAGCCTCCAATTATACACTATGGATCCATGTCATCGAAATTCTACATAGCCTCCAGAAATACACCGTGGAACTATGTATTAGAAAGTGTAAATTTTGACACAGCCATGAGACATACAAAGTGGATCTGTGTGTCAATTCAAATCATAAATACTCCATCGCAACCTGGGTAAAAAATATGAAACCCATGGTTTTCAATCTTGTTGTCTATAAGTACAATTCTAACCATGCGATTACAAGTGTTGAAGTCAAACATGGTAGAAACCACTTGATTACCGGTCATTGATGAAAACCGTTAACAAGTGTGAGGGAAATCACCACTAATGTCAATGACTCCCAAGGTACCTTAGTAAAATCCAATGAATGTGAATAAATGAGATGAAGTCGAACACTCGATGAAATCTCTCGATCAGGGACCAATGATGTGAATCCACTGTTGAGATCGAAGAAACCTACCATTGAGGCATGCAGGCTCTAAGGTACTTAAACAATTTCTAAGTCTTATTACCGGATGATGAGTTGAATTCGACAGAAAAAAGACTCATCACAGGCCTTGATGTATGACCCATCAATGACATGAAATAATTAACAGATTTAGGGATAGATCAAAGTATGAAAATTATTTGAAATGGACACAGGGAAGGTCGACATGGTAAGAAATGACAATGCGTATGGCTGACTCGAAGGAGGGCGTTTTTGGACTTTTCTTGAACATATGAATGAAACGACACTGGTATTGGAAACATTGAATCAAAGACAACCCAAGATATGAATTTGATGAAGGCCATATGAGAGACAAATGGATTTTCCAACCTAGAGTCAAATGAAGAAGGGGGGTGTCATGTTCAAGAGTGACTAGTACTACCACTAACACAGGTATAGAAACACACCTCTTTCCCAAATTCCCCCCCACCATTTCTGGCATGTACCTCTTTATTTTTACAGAATATTGAGGAGGATAACATATGATTGTAATGTAATCTCATCCTTCAGATGAGTCCCTCGAAGAATTTTTAACGAACCCTAAGAAGGAGTGGTTCGGTCCCATGTGGGTCTTTCGATGTTTGTTTAATGAGTCCAAATATAGAAAAATCAAGAGTTTTTCATGTTTATGGAGTCTGAAAAAAAATCAAAGAGAACTCTCTCATTTCCTATTTCGTAAAGTAGCTTGATGGGACCGAAAAAGTGATAAACTATCGCCCACCGAACGTTTTATTCAAATACTTTTACGAGCATGAACATAAAAAGGTCACTCAGAAATATTTTTCATTTTTATGGAGTGTGAAAAGAGATTAAATGATACTCCATGTGTGTTGTTTTTCATGTTACCAAGATGAGTACGAATGGACGACGAAAGTATACTTGGTTGAGTTCTCATAAATTTTTTAGCACGAGAATGAACAAAGAGCGAACTCAAGGTTTTACTAAAAAACCCTAAAAAGCATCGATATGTGTAACAAAGGGAAAAATAAATTGTGGAAAAAAGATCCATACTTCATTAATTATGACTCTAGTCTTCTCCCTACAAGAAAAAAGACACTTATGAAACTATTAGTTATGAGGGTTTATGACCAAACACATTTTTATAATATAAAATATTACAAAAAAAGGGTAAAAAATGAAATAAATATGAGTAAGAGTTCTTTTCTACCATTTCATTTATATTTGGTCAAGAACTTGTCAAAATACCCCTTTTTCACCCCTTACTTTGGCGTGCGATTACGAAGAGCATAGGCGATCAATTGATGAATGGTTTCCATGAAAATGGTAAGTCCTTCATCTTCTTCCTTTTCAATGGTTTAAAATTTGTTTTTGGCACTGAAAAGATGATGTTTTGGGTGATTTTTGGACCAGTAGGCATGCACTGGGGCCACCACAGGTGGCCTATATCAGGCCCTGTGGAAATCCAAGATTTTTGCAGGTACTCAATGGCTCGCTTGCCGAAATCCCACACTGTAACTGAAGCTCAATTGTGGCAGCCAAAAACCAAAATAGAAAAACAAGCACTGAACCAAAAAGCATTCAAAAAAAGGTGGATAAAGGTGGTAACTATCCTCTTTTACTTCCATGCAAGTGTTTGATTGAAAAAATGTTGGAATGGAGAGAACGTGAGAATCAAGATGATGACTCAATGGCTTTGAATGATCGAGGAACCATTGATGCTTATTGGCAGTGTGGCATGTTGAATTTTTTCAAAGTCCAGGGCATGAGAGCCCAACGAAGACTATTAGAGTACTTGGTCCATATGTGGGATGCAGAACAAAAATTATTTCACATGGGTGTTCATGTGCTCTCCTTGGACAATGAGGATATTTACTTTCTGATGGAGATATCTCGTCATGGGGCATGGGTGTCCGTGATAGGGGGTCGAGGTGGTGGCTTGTCGATAAGTGAGTATATCTGTCAGCACTGTGAACCGGATGCCGAAAGGTGCAAAGTTAAAGTGGCTATCCTAGGTGTGCAATATTTGATTCTCAGAACCATCCTCTTTACCATTGCATAGATGGCAGGAAGCGCATTGCCGCACATGGCACTCCAGAGTTACCTTCAATATGCCATTGAATGTATGGAACTTCAAGTATTCAGTTGGTGTGATGGTTTTCTCTAGAGTATGAAGATACAACTCACTAAAAGAAAGAGAGGAGACCTAAAGCAGTTTGGGTATGGGTCCATTTTGGTGTCTTTCTTCTTAGAAAGAGTCCCTCATTTGTAGCTACCGGTATAGTGGGGGTTACCAGCCCCATGAGACCTTATGGCACGACATGTGGTGGGCCCTATAATCAAGTACAATGATGAATTTTTTGATTAGTTAAGGCCGAAAATCTTGATGATTGATGATTATGCATACACCAGCCTAGACTTTTGGGGTGATCTCAACTTGGCTCTCCCTGAGGGATTTCATTGGGGAGATCTAGGTAAGAAATACATTTTGTTCTTTATAATATTTTTATGGTTTTTAGGATATTAGATGTTTTTTGTGTTTTCGATCTAAAGACTAATCAAAGGTTTTTGACTATGCATATGTAGGCATCGACCTCCAGTCACATCTCCGATTCAGAGGCAAGGCGAGGCACGTCTGGTAGCAGTGTGGGACATCGATGACTATGAGGCAATGGATAAGAACTTAGAAGGCTTGATGATAGACATCCCTGACATGTCAATCAAGGAGGTCCCGAGGTGTTATCAATGCCATGCTATAGGTGTGTCTGACTCACTTAGTCAGTTACTTCTCCTGGTAGGACGAGCAATGGTGTGCTATCGTGAGTGACATCTATGATACTATTTTGAGCGACATCTGTGATGCTATTTTGTAGGAGCCATGGGCTCTATATTTTGATATTTTGGTCCTTGTATGGAAAACACTTTCTGTAAAACTTTTTTCATTATATACATACATGAGGCTTCTACCAGCTTACTCTACTTTTATATACAATGTGTAATGTGTGATTAGATTTAAGAATGTCTCAAATGTTTTTCTAACACATAATTAGCTAGAGCATTAGTTAATGTATTTAGACATATAGGAATGTGTTGATATTCAATATAATAAAAATAACGTTGCAAGTGACGAATTCGTAGATATACCCGTAACAAAGTAGGACTCCAGATAGTGTAGAAATTACTTAAATGGAGTACTAGTAGATGTGAATCAATTCATACAACGAAGTGACGAATCCCAAGTGAGATAGCATCGGTCAATAATTAAATGACTGCAATATATTTTGCGATATTATTGGTTGCATGATCGAGGAAAACACCTTGTAAACTGATAAGTTCATTGGTGGGTGCATAGATTGCCCAAGAAATAGAGGCTAGGTTATTAGTACTACAATTAGCACCATTGGTGAAGCCAATATAGGGTATAGAAGACGTTGACATATGGAAAACAAGGACAATGGTAGGTAATAAGCTGGGGGTTGAAACTGAATAATGAAAAACACACAAAAGTAACACACAAGAGTATGGTATAGTAAAAGTACAAGCACTCATGCAGAGACAGTCTAGGCATATTACTTCTTCAAGTAAAGACCGTTTCTAGGTTCACTCAAAGCAATGCCATAATAATATACTAACTCATAAGCTCCCTTCTCCAACACTCATTTGACAATATATGGAACATGCTACATAGCTTCAAATTTTCCATCTCCTAGCAGGCCACTGTCTTGTTCATAGAGGAGAAATAGATCTCCCTCAGAGAAAACATGCGGCTTGGCATGCTTGTCATATTGGGATTTTACGTGTTTCTTTTAGGTTTCAATAACTAGGGTATCATCATGATGGGTCTTGTCTAATTGCATAAGATACAATAGAATATCCTCTTTGGCAGAGGTGTTTGGGAGAATTTTGATAGCTAGCTTCAAGGATGGTATTTCACATTCAATTGGGAGAACGACTTCAATGGCGTAGACTAGTTGAAAAGGGGTAAATCCCATAGGAGACTTCACAAACGTCCGATAGGCCCATAATTCCGAAAACAACATAGTGTTCTAGGTGGTCTTATGTATTCCTATTATCCGATGAAGCATAGTGATAAGGATTTGATTTATTTCATAGACTTGGCCATTGGCCTATCGATAGTAGGGGGTTGAGTTTTCATGTCGAAGACCCAACTTTTTGGTAAGTTAAGAGACCATAAAGTTTCGAAAATGGATACTGTGATTAGTAATGATAGCTTGTGGTATCCTGAATCGAGGAATAATATGATTAAATATGAAAAGGATTGCAGTTTTCCTAGTATTGTCAAAAGTAGGCATTGACTCGGCCCACTTTGTGAAATAATTCATGGCTACAATAATGTATCCATGCCGCCTGGCCAAGTGAGGGTTATAGGTCATGAAATCAATGCCCCATTTTTTGAAAGGTCCAACGGAAACTACAGGGTGTAAAGGAGCAAGATGCGATCTTATCTTGTTGTTGTATGTTTGGAAAGCATGGCATTTTTTGACGACAATAATTCAATATTTAAATAAACAAGGCCTAAAATACCCTTCTCGTAAGATCTTTTGGGCGGTATCATACTCAGACATGTGACCACCACATGCTCTAGAGTGGCAGTCATTCAAATCTTTCTCAGCTTCATCATAGGTGAGACATCATTAAAAAACAGAGTCAACCCCACAACGATAAAGAGTGTCACCGAGGATAATGTACTGAAGGGCTTGTTAACGTATTCGACGATGGTCAGTGCTAGACAAATTGGGTCGAAAAGTCTGATTTTGGAGAGAGATAATGATATCTCCATACCAAATGTCATAAGAACTAATTAGAAAAAGGGATTCATCAGGTAAAAAATCCTCTACTACATTCTCTGTCTAAGTGCAGTGAAGGTCACATATCAGTTCGACAAACATCAAGGATTTCTTGGACTTAGCGCGTTCGAATTATAAGTTAAGCTCCTGGAGTATTACTATCCATTTGGAGTATTTTCCCCCTAGAAATTGGCATGTAAGAATGTGTTGCATGGGGTTGCAATAAAAAATTACAGTGGTCTTGCATAGTAAGATATAGTGACGGAATCGTTGAACAGCTTGAACAATTGCCAAGGCCAGTTTTTCAACATGTAAGTATTTGGCTTCGGTAGTCGTGAGACTTTGACACAAATAATAAATGACATGTTCGTCATGTGAATCATCTTCGTGGACTAGAACCATGGCGAGGTTAGTGCATCCAATTTATGAGGAACATCAAAGAGAATGGTATATTCGTGGATTGCTACCTCTGACACAGATTCCATTAACGCAACAATGAATAACCACTTTGACAGATGCCTTGGAACCATCAATGAGGATTGAAGCCATGGAGGGATATCCGGGGAGCTTGAAAGTAACCAGACCCCTAGTAGATACAAGTTTGGCACAATTACAAGGGAAAATATGAAGGCTTATATAAAATATTCAAGAATTGACAATACCTAGACCAAGACGACCACAGGTCTGGTGTACTGGATATTACACAGAAGGACATATGGTGAACAAATGTCCACGAATGAGGTTAATGGGGCCTCCTCATAATTTGATGGGACCCTCACTGGGACCGACGGGAGGAGTTGTGCAAGTTTTTGTGAATTTACCATTCCATAACCCAACCTCGTATCATTCTTTCCTAGGTAGCCAAGCAGCACCAACAGTTGAGTATTGAAAGATTTTCTGAATCCATGGGCATGGGATGAGACAGTGCCCCATTATTCAAAAGTATTCATTGGTACCAAATATTTTACATTGTGAGTTCTTTGCATCGACCACACCTACTACCAATCAGTGTAGAGCATTGGATGCACTTCTAGACAGTTTGGATAAAAAAACATTCAGGGTGAATGAAACCCCTCAGGGACCGAGAAGAGGTCTAGGAGGTGGAGCCGGAGGGGACTTCAAAAGAGGAAGAACTAGAGGAAGAGGAACAAGTATATTCTAAAACTGTGATGAGAAAGGCCATATGGCTAGAGATTGTCCACATATGAGGAGACCATGGTTCTCTCACAACAGAACCAATGGGAACACAACTGATGACTTCCCAGAACTCATTGAAAAATGGGAAGATCGGGTATGTCAACAAGGAAACAAACTCATCAGTTCAGAGATTAATAGAGTTATTAGGAAACAATTTCCCAACCTTAATATCGTCACTCAAGGAGGGGAAGAGACTGGCATTAATGTTGATAATTTACCTTAGATCCAGAAAGCAACAATTAAGGAAGACATGTATTATCCTCTAAAACAAAAGTTGTTCTTTAAAAATGCCATAGAAGTATTTCAGAATATCACTAGCCCTGAGATGCAAGAGAAACCCCCTCAACCTATTGTTTACCCTAATATTGCGCAAGTCTCTACTTCACCCCCTGCACCCAGAAGCCCTATAGTCGTGATGAGATAACCTAAGTAACTACAAAATGTAGTCGACCTTTGGTTTTTGTTATTTTCTGATATTCTTGGTGATGACCAGTTAAAAAAAACGTTGTGCAATGCACTATACCGATTTCTAGGGAATGGAGAATCCACATAAGTAAGAATAAGGACCAATCTTCCTGGGAAGAATACTCAGAGAGTGTAGAGAATAAAAATATGAACTGGAAAAGAATTTAGTCTAGTAGCCTAGCTAGATGAGTTCGAGATTAAGGATGTTATGTTAGATCTAGGATCTGATGTTAAAATACTGCCTAAAAATACTTGGGCAGCCTTAGGACAACCCCAGTTGATATATTCCCCAATCTAGTTAATAATGGCCAACCAATATTGTATGTTTCCAATAGGAAGACTAGAGGATGTGGAAATATATGTTGCGGGAGTAAAAACTGTAGCTGATTTTGAGGTGATCGAAATCATGGGGGATAAGGACCCTTATCCTTCCCTACTTGGTATTGATTAGGCCTATGACATATATGCAATGATTGACCTAAATAGAGATACTATGACATTTGAGGCACATGGAATCAAAGTACTTAAACCCTTGGATCCGTGTGTAGGCCCTCGATACACGAAATCAATGGAAAACAATATGGATGGAGAAGACTCGGATCATTTGTACACTATAAAAACAAGAACAAGAGAATATTACATAAAGCCTACTAGTGATGGATTAGTAAGTTCAAGGAGTATATAGTCAATAGACGATATTCAAAAGTAGCATTTGACAGTTGTCAACAAGGCTCATAGGAAATATTTTCAAGAAAATGCGCCTCTGTTAGGTAAATTAGATGGGTTGGAATCGAGGTCAGAGCACACCCAATATATGATGGTACCTCAAGACTTCACATTTTTCTGGTCAGCATGGAAGAAAAGGTAATGGAGGATCAAAGGATCTCATTGTTGGATTTATTCCTCTATGAAACACCTGCCAGATGGTGGGCCAACCACAAAGCCTTACTCAAAAATTGGGACAATGTGAAGCAAGCTATCAAATACATATTTCAAGATAAGGAGCGACTGGAATCATAGATGCAAATGAATTTCCATGTTGCAGAATGGTTAAATGGACAATATGATCCTAAAGCACATATTGAACAATGTGGGACATAGTGGAAAGTTGCGGAAATAAAATCTCCCTTCTAGGTTCAAGTATTTCCCCACTCACTAGGTCCAATCTGAAAATCTTGGTTCGTGCTGCATGAAGAAACCATAGGATAGACCAGTGACTGGAAAGCATTGGTAGATCACTTTTGCAAGGAACTCTCATTTACAAGTAAGTACCTTGAGATTGATGTAGTCCTGCAAAGAATTAAAGAATTCCCTTCTACAGACACTAGTAAACAAAAATCGTACCTAGTGGTGTGCGTAAATCATCGTCAAGAAATTCAAACCAATCTTCACCTAAAGTTGGATAAGAGACCTATAGAGTTCTATAATATTGAGAAGGATTTGGAAATCCTAGATGATTTATAAGAATTGATTAACTTAACCATTAAGGATACAGAAGGGAATAAAGAAGTCCAGAACATCATACCCAACCATAATTATGGTTCTTATAATCACCCATTGAAGTTGCGCAAAGTAAATATAAGGACCACAAAGAAACCTAAGATAGCTATGGTGGGAGATTACTGGGATGAGAAAACTAGTCAATAAATACAGAGTTTGTTGCGATAATATGAGGATTTGTTCCCAAAGACATTTTCAGAGTTAAAAGGGTTTAAAGGAGTTATGGGAGATATGAAAATTGAATTAAAACTAGGATAAAATCATAGGAGTCATAGACCATATCACCTTAACCCTGGGGTGAAAGAGATGTTTAAGAGGGAAATAGACCAGATGTTGGAAGCTGGACTTATTTTTGTAGTGGAAGAAAAAGAATGGGTTAGCCCAATAGTCATCCAGATGCTATTGGATAAATCGATGAATGCAGACATAAACTAATCTCCCTAGATCCACTTGGATCTAGAACAAAACAAGACAGGACATAACACTTTCCCTAGGTTGCTACCATTGAATTTATCATCAAATAAGGAGTGTATGACATACCTTTATATATCACTTCCTTATATCTATGTTGTCCTTGCTTCGCTCTGGTGCTCTTGTGAGATCAGATTTTCAATGACACAAACTGACCAAAGTGAAAGAAGCAATTATAGATTCAATGGAAATATAAACATGCGATCAAGGAGCCATGTAATAAAACACTAATGATTTTATGGGAAAGAGACATGCCATTGTATCATATTAAGTAAAAGTGGAAGATACAACTAGAGTGCCTTGATCTTGCAATTTCTCTTTAGGTGGTCCTTTGTTCCAACACACACATACACTTGCTAGGAATTTGCTTGAAGATAATCAACAAAGATTGATGGATAAATGGAGGCCTTAAGCATCAATTGTATCAGGATTCTTCACACAGTCTTCAACCTATTCTTTGCTCATTATTGCTTGACCTTATTTAACATTTTCCATGAGAAATCCATTATTATATAGGATAAGATGAAGTGGTTACTAGGATGAGGAAAATCCCACCAAATCAGAAAATCCAATAAGATCACAACCATACAAACACCACCTCACATTCTAGAAGATTCTCCTTCTAGAAACTTCATGAAAATTCTTCCTTTTCTTAGCTTCAAGAACCGTCACACCCTGCCTATATAGCAGCATGCAGAAATCCCATAGGCTAGGAATAGAGAAACTTGTGGAAATCATCGATTTCCGCACTCTATACCACTGTCAGCTTGTGACGACATTCTAAAAATGTGCCTTGTAGGAGAAGAACTCAACCATTTTCCTCATGTGAAAGATTGTTTTGGAAGCCTAAACACATGTCTATGAGGTCATCATCAGAGTGGCCAAAATAATGTGTAACAAAATGCCCCCCAAATTATGAGGATGGAACATGTGATATCTAAAATACTTTGTAAAATATGTGTGTGTGTTGGAAACAAGAAGCGCACCAATCAAGAACCTAAAAACAATCAAGCATCTGCATAGAATTATACGATTTCTGAGGTAGGAATTCCCATGCTCAGATTACAAGTTATTGAAATCATAAATGCAAGGCATAGCCACCAATTATACAATGTGGATCCATGTCATCAAAATTCTACATAGCCACCAGCAATACATCGTGGATATATGTATTAGAAAGTGTAAATTCTGACATAGCCACGATACATACAAAATGGATCTATGTGTCAATTCAAATCATAAATACTCCATCGCAACCTGGTTCAAAAAGATGAAACCCAAGGTCTTCAATGTCGTTGTTCGTATGTACGAATATAACCATGCGATTACAGGTGTTGAAGTCTAACATGGTAGAAACCACTTGATTACCGGTCATTGATGAAAATCATTAACAAGTGCGAGGGAAATCACCATTGATGTCAATGACTCCCAAGGTACCTTAGTACAATCCAACGAATGTGAATAAATGCACTAATGTCGAACACTCGATGAAACCTCTTGATCAGGGACCAATGATGTGAATCCACTGTTGAGAGCGAAGAAACCTACCATTTAGGCATGAAAGCTCTAAGGTACTTAAACGATTTCTAGGTCTTATTCCCGAATGATGAGTTGAAGTCGATAAGAAAAATACTTGTCACAGGAGGGCCTTGATGTATCCCACATCAGTGACTTGAAATAATTAACATATTTAGGGATAGATCAAAGTATGAAAATGATTTGAAATAGACACAGGGAAGGCTGCCATGGAAATAAATGACAATGCAGATGGCTAACTCGAAGGAGGGCTTGTTTGGACTTCTCTTGAACATATGAATGACACAACACTAGTCTTGGAAGAATTGACTCAAAGACGACCCAAGATATGAGTTTGATGAAGTCTAGATGAGAGACAAATGGATTTACCAACCCAGAGTCAAATGATGAAGGGGGGTGTCATGTTCAAGAACGACCAGTACTACCACTAACATAGGTACAAAAACACACCTCTTTCCCAAATTTCCCCCCACCATTTTTTGTGAGTACCTCTTTATTTTTACGTAATATTGAGGAGGATAACATATGCTTGTAATGTAATATCATCCTTCAGATGAGTCCCTTGGAGTATTTTTAGCAAACCCTAAGAAGGAGTGGTTCGGTCCCATGTGGGTCTTTCGATGTTTGTTTAATGAGTCCAAAGATAGAAAACTCAGGAACTTTTCATGTTTATAGAGTCTGAAAAACACTTAAAGAGAAATCTCTTAGTTCCTTTTTAGTAAAGTATATTGATGGGACTAAAAACATGATAAACTATCACCCACCGAACGTTTTATTCAAATACTTTTATGAGCGTGAACAAAACAAGGTCGCTCAACAATATTTTCAATTTTATGGAGTGTGAAAAGGGATTAAATGATACTCCATGTGTGTCATTTTTCATGTTACTAAGATGAGTATGAAATGAAGAAAAAAGTATACTCGGTTGTGTTCTCATAAATTTTCAAGCACGAGAACGAACGAAGAGAAAACTTGAGGTTTTACAAAAAAACCCTTAAAATCATCGATATGCATAACGAAGAGAAAAACAAATTGTGGAAAAAATATCCATACTTCATTAATTAAGACTCTAGTCTTCTCCGTGCAAGAAACAAGACACTTACGCAACAATTAACTGTGAGGGTTTATGACCAAACACATTTTTATAATATAAATATTATGAAAAAGGGTAAAAAATGAAATAAATAAGAGTAAGAGTTCGTTTTTACCATTTCATTTGTATTTGGTCAAGAAATTGTCAAAAAATCCCTTTTTCACCCCTTACTTTGGGGGGCGATTATGAAGATCACATGCATTCAATCAACGAATGGTTTCCGTGAAAACAGTGAGTGCTTCATCTTGTTCCTTTTGAATGGTTTAAAATTTGTTTTTGTTGGTGAAAAGATGATTTTTTGGGTGATTTTTGGGCCGATAGGCATGCACTGGGCCCCCCGCAGGTGGCCTATATCGGGCCCTATAGAAATCAAGAATTTACATAGGTGCCCTATATCGGGCCCTGCAGAAATCAAGGATTTACATAGGTGCCCAATGGCTCCCCTGCAGAAATCCCACACTGTAACTGAAGCTCAGTTGTGGCAGCCGAAAACCAAAATAGAAAAGTAATCATTGAACCAAAAATCATTCCAAAAAACGTGGATAAAGGTGCTAATTGTCCTCTTTTACTTCCATGCAGGTGTTTGATTGAAAAAATGTTGGAATTGAGAGAACGTGAGCATGAAGATGATGACTCAATGGCTTTGAATGATCCAGGAATCATTTATGCTCTTTGACAATGTGGCATGTTGAATTTTTTCAAAGTCGAGGTCATGAGAGCCCAACAAAGACTATTAGAGTACTTAGTACATATGTGGGATGCAGAACAACAAGTATTTCACATGGGTGCTCATGTCCTCTCCTTGGACATTGAGGATATTTACTTTCTGATGGGGCTATCCCATCATGGGGCACGTGTGTCTCTGACAAGGGGTCCAGGTGGTGGCTTGCTGATGAGTGAGTATATCCATCAGCACTATGAACCGGATGCCAAAAGGTGCAAAGATAAAGTGGCTATATGAGGTGTGAGATATTTGACTCTCAGAACCATCCTATTTACCATTACACGGATGGCAGGAAGCACATCACCACACATGGCACTCCAGAGTTACTTTCAATATGCCATTGAATTTCTAGAACTTCAAGTACTCAATTGGTGTGACATTTTGTTCCGGAGTATGAAGATACAACTCACTAAAAGAAAGAGAGGAGACCTAAAGTAATTTTGGTATGGGTCCATTTTGGTGTATTTCTTCTTAGAAAGAGTCCCTCATTTGTGGCTATAGATAGAGTGGGGTTTACCATCCCCACGAAACCCAAGAATGAAATGGTGGTGTGACCTTATGGCATGACACGTGGTGGGCCCTATAATCAAGTACAATGATTCATTTTTTGATTAGTTAAGGCTGCAAATCTTGATGATTGATGATTATGCATACGTTGGCCTAGAATTTCAGGGTGATCCTGACTTGACTCTCCCTGAGGGATTTCATTGGGGAGATCTAGGTAAGAAATAGATTTTGTTCTTTATAATATTTTTGTGGTTTTTAGGATATTAGATGTTTTTTGTGTTTTCAATATAAAGACTAATCAGAGGTTTTTTACTATGCAGATGTAGGGCCGCATCGACCTCCAGGCACATCTTCGATTCAGAGGTGAGGAGAGTCACGTGTGGTAGCAGGATGGGATGCCGATGACTATGGGGCGATGGAGCAGAATGTAGAAGGATTGATGGTAGACATCCCTGACATGTCGATCAAGGAGGTCTTGCGGTGTTATCAATGCCATACTGTAGGCGTGTTTGACTCACTTAGTTGGTTACTTCACCGGGTAGCATGGGAAGTGGTGTGCTATCACGAGCGACATCCATGATACTATTTTGAGTGACATCTGTGAAGCTATTTTGTAGGATCCATGGGCTCTATTCTTTGATATTTTGGTCCTTGGATGGAAAACACTTTTTGTAAAAAAAAATCATTATATATATACATTAGGCTTTTACCATCTTACTCTACTTTTATATACAATGTGTAATGTGTGATTGGATTTATAAATGTCTCAAATGTCTGTCTAACATATAATTAGCTAGAGCATCAGTTGATGTATTTAGACATCTAGGAATGTGTTGATATTCAATATAATCAAAATAACGTTCCAAGAGATGAATTCGTAGATATACCCATAACAAAATAGGACTTCAGATAGTGTAGGAATTACTTAACTAGATTACTACTAGTTGCGAATCAAGTTGTACAACGAAGTGATGAATCCCAAGTGAGATATCATCAGTCAATAATTCAATGACTATGTTATATTCTGCGATATTATTGGTTGCATGACCGAGGAAAACACCTTGTAAACTAATAAGTTCTTTGGTGGGTGCATAGATTGCCCAAGCAACAAAAGATAGGTTCTGAGTACTACGGCTAGCACCATCGGCGAAGCCAATATAGGGTATAGAAGACATTGAGATATGGAAACCAAGCACAATGAAAGGTAAGCAACTAGTGGTTGAAACTGAATAATGAAAAACACACAAAAGTAACACACAAGAGTATGGTATAGTAGAAGTACAAGCACTCATGGAGAGACAGTCTAAGCATAGTACTTCTTCAAGTAAAGCCCATTTATGGGTTCACTCAAAGGAATTCCATCATAATATGCTAACTCGTAAGCTCCCTTCTCTAACACTCATTTGACGATATATGGGCCATGCAACATAGCTTCAAATTTTCTGGCTCCTAGCAGGTCACGATATTTTTCATAGAGGAGAACTAGATCTCCCTCAGAGAAAACATGTGGCTTGACATGCTTGTCATATTGTTCTTTTAGGTGTTTCCTCTGGGTTTCAGTAACTAGGGTATCATCACGACGGATCTCGTCTAATTGCATAAGATACAATAGAAGTTCTTCTTTGGTAGAGGTGTTTGGGATAAGTTTGATGGCTAGCTTCAAGTATGGTATTTCACATTCAATCGGGAGAACGACTTCAATGCCATAGACTAGTTGAAAAGGGGTAAATCCCGTAGTAGACTTCACAGACGTACGATAGGCCCATAATGCCAAAAACAACATTATGTTCCAGGTGGTATTATAAATTCCTATTATCTGACAAAGCATAGTGATAAGGATTTTATTTATTACTTCAACTTAGGCATTGTCCTGTGGATAGTAAGGGGTTGAGTTTTCATGCAAAATTCCCAACTTGTCAGTAAGTTGAGACATCATAAAGTTTCGAAAATGGCTACCGTGATTAGTAATGATAGCTTGTGGGATCCTGAATTGAGTAATAATATGATTAAATATGAAAAGGGCTGCAATTTTCCCAGTATTGTCGAAAGTAGGCATCGCCTTGGCACATTTTGTGAAATAATCCATGGCTACAATAATTTATACATTCTCCTCGGCCGAGTGAGGGTTACAGGTCATGAAATCAATGCCCCATTTCATGAAAGGTCGAATGGAAATTACAGGGTGTAAAGGACAAGAATGTGATCTTATCTTGTTGTTGTATGTTTGGAAAGCATGGCATTTTTGGATGGTAATAATACAATCTTTAAATAAAGAAGGCCAAAAATACCCTGCTCATAAGATCTTCTGGGCGGTAGCATACCCAAACTTTTGACCACCACATGCTCCATAGTGGCAGTCATTCAAATATTTCACAGCTTTATCATAGGTGAGACATCGTCTAAAAATAGAGTCAACCCCATGACGATAAAGAGTGTCATCGAGGATAATGTACTGATAGGCTTGGTAATGTATTCGACGACGGTTAGTGCTAGAAAAATTGGGCCAGAAAGTCTAAGTTTGGAGATAGATAATGATATATCCATACCAAAGGTCATCGTAATTGATCATAAAAAGGGATTCATCAGGTAAAGAATCCTCTACTACATTTTATGTCTCAGTGCATTGAAGGTCACATAACAGTTCGACAAACACCAACGATTTCTTGGACTTAGCGCGTTCAAATTCTAAGTCAAGCTCCTGGAGAATTACTATTCATTTGGAGTATTTCCCCCCTAGCAATTGGAGTGTAAGAATGTGTTGCATGGGGTTGCAATCATAAATTACAGTGGTCTTGTGTAGTAAGATATAGTGACAGAATCATTGAACAGCTTGAACAACTGCCAAGGCCAGTTTTTCAACATGTAAGTATTTGGCTTCAGTAGTCATGAAACTCCGACTCAAATAATAAATTACATGTGAATCATGTGAATCATCTTCTTGGACTAGAACCATGGCGATGGTTGAGACCGAAGCAGTGAGATAAAAGAAGTAATATTGACTATAATCTGGTGGGAAAAGTAATGGGGTAGGGGTTAAAGTCAGTTTCAAAGCTTCGAAAGATTTGTTTGTAGTGGAATCCCATACAAAATTAGAACCTTTCTTGAGCAGTCGAGTAAATCTGAGTGTTAATTGAAAATAGTTTGGGATGAAATGATGTAAAATGTTTTCCTTCCCTTCCAAACTTTGAAGTTGGCGAAGTGAAGAAGGAGGAGGGAGATTGAGGATCACCTCGAACTTCAAAGGATCAACCCTAACCCTTTGGCATGACAAGATAAAACCTAGAAGTCGGCCAGACTCCACACAAAAAACACATTTGTGTGGGTTTAAGTGTATACGATAGAACAAATAGCAAAGGAAAATGGCTCAGAGGTGTGTCGAATGATCACTATGATGCATGGAATGCGTCGGTAGGTCATCTATATATGGTTTTATGATGTTCTTGATATCGTGAAAAGAATAAGACATAGTATGTTGAAAAGTTGCACCGACATTCTTTAAACCGAAGGGTAGTTTCTGGTAGGCAAAGTTTCCCCAAGGACAAATAAAAGTGGTTTTGCGTTGATCCACGGGCAAGATGTTGATTTGATTATAGCTGGAGAAATTGTCCATTAAAGAGAATATTTCACTCTCGGTGCAATCGTCAACAATCTGGTCAACGAAGGGGGTGGGAAATTTTTCCTTAGGACAAGCTTGATTTATATCCCTATAATCGACACAAACACGGATCGTACCTTGTTTCTTGTTAACCAGAATGAGATTGGATACCCAATCAATTAAAGCCACATGATAAATAAATCCATCTTTAAGAAGTTTTTTGACCTCAAGCTTAATAGCACCTACTTTACGGGGGTGGACCAGATGAATTCTCTATCGGATGGGTCTAGCACCCAGGTATGTCTTAATTTTGTGTACAACAATATCAGGGTAAATACCTAGCATTTCTTCACAGATCCAAGTGAAGATGTCATGAAATTATTGGAAAAGTGATTTATAGGTGACAACCTCGTCAGTAGAGCACATAGCTCCGATATGAACATTTTCAATAACTCTAGGTTTAATGGATATGTTGAGGGGGATGGTGGGTGAAATATTACTTAATTTCCCTTCACATAACATGTCATTTGATGTCTCATGAATAGAGGAAATGACAACAATGGTTGATGAAGTTGAGATCCGTTGGTAACTCTTGATGGTGTGTTGTTCAAGGAAGAGAATGGAATGATGATTTCCATCATCCCAAGGGGTATCTTCCATCGACATAATCGACATAATCATCTCATCTGTGGGAAAAATAGCGTGGAACAGGTTAGGAGATGAATCACAAAGAGAGGTGGTAGAAAGGGTTGCTGATTGAATGTCTTGATAGGTAGATTCAATCAGACTTAAAGGCATTTGGTTGTTGTAGCGAGGATAATCACCAAGTTTAGGTATGATCCACAGGTCAGAATACAGGTGAGTTTGGTGAGCCAAGGTGGAAATCATGTTGATCGAAGAAACCAAAGGAGGTCGAACATTAGGAGTGTTATCAATGAAATTTCATCCGCACATGGCGACAAGAACTCAACATCGTCAAACAGTAATGAAGTCATTCATGGCACTGAATTAATTTCACAGCATTCCAAAAAGGTCAAAAACTATACAAAGTAACCAAAAATTGAAGAGCACTTTACAGAAGTTGGGTGCACGCGCACATGCGTGGAACAGGAATGTACCATGCACGCATATGCACACGATACGCGACTGTTGGTGCAAAAACCCGCGCACCTACTAAACGACACATTTATTGAATTGGTCGGCCTCCCAACCACTTATGGATCAGCTCCCAAGCCGATTTGACCCTCAAATATGAGCTGAATCTGCATGGTAGGCTGTTCAAAGACCTAATAAAGCCCTAAAGAGCCTCTTTTCACACTACAAAGAAGTTACATAATCACCCAATGCAATGCTATAAAAAGCCATGAAGAAACCTCATTTTCTCAAGGAATTACATGTAATGTTATGTTGCCTAGATTGTTTTAAGGACTCACTCCTTGGAAATAACACATTGGCACCATTTCATTGAGCAATCCACCTCTCCATTGAGTGGATGTGCTAGGATTTCTTTCATCATCATTTTCATTTTTCTTGTTGTAAGGAGAGCAATCTTGTGAGGGTCAAAGAGCCTTCCTTTGGAGGAAGAAGGGACTCATAGTCCCCTTTATTCGTTGTGCTTTGATTTCATCAATAGATCAGCCTAAAAACATTGGTGATATTGGTATTTTTGTGTTTGTTATTTCTCTACCCATATGCTTATGATTTTAGTTTGTATTAGTTTAATTCTTGCTTATAGTTTTTTTTTTTTCCCTAACTATTTCCTCTACAGCTGTCATGCTCAACAAGACCCAACTGGGCATGTAAGCACCTCTTATTTTCTCACCAAGGTGATGAAAATGGTGCAAACAGATCGGCGACCATACTGGGGATAAGGTATCAAATTCCTCCCTCATTTGGGTTTATTTTTCTTTCCTTTTAGTTTGTTTAACTTGCAGGTGCACAAACCGGCCTCTGTCGACCTGCTAACTAGTCAATTCACAGGAGAGTTGAGAGAAATCCATCCGAATTTTATTTCTCGTCCATTTGTCACAGGTGCATGGGTATTATACCCCACAGACGTGCATTGTGTGTGCATGCGCTTTCGCAATAGCCGTTTCTGCGCGCATGCACTTTCTGACTCATTTCTTCTCGCACGCCTGCGCTCTGTGCACATCTGTCTACTCTAGGGGCTGCGCATTTTGAACAAAATTTCACTTTGTAAGTTCTTTGGATGTGAGGAATATTATCTTCCTTCTCAAATATGATGTCAAAAATGTTGTAAAGCCACATTACACTTAGTCCCCTCATCATATAAAGGGGTTAGTCGAGCACACATAGGCACTTAGGAGGATAAAAATCAATTTCCCTTCTTTGCTTTTTGCCACATGGATGGCTTGTTTTGACTTACAAACATAAGTGGACAATCATATTTAATCACATCTAACTCACATTTGAGACTAGGAGTTGAAGTAGCAATCCTTGAGTATGCTCTTCTCTCGCGCCTCCAAGTGATCTTGAGAATCAAAAAAAGATTGTGAAAACAATCTCATCTCCCTTAACAAAATTTTTAAAACCTTTAGGAGAGGAAAATGGCCCTTCTTGGGACCCCTCTTAGTTTTATTTTTCAAAGACATTTTAAACTTGTAACGGGCCCATACATGCCCACATACTACAAAGATAGAATAGTGGTTGGAATTTTGCTTTCTTAGATCAAAACACTAGGAGAGTTTAAAGGTTTGTAACGGGCCCACACATGCCCACATGTTCAATCTAGGATAGTTTCATGCTTTTTATAGATTACCTCACACATAGGGAGTTAAAGGATAGTAATGGACCCACATGTCCATATGATAGTTTCCTAGGGCTTTTGAATTCTGCAAGGTTGTACCAAAGACATCTAGCTAATTAGGTAATCACACTTTTGTAAGGACCAAGCGAAGTCCACATGCAGCAAGGTGACATCTAAATAACTAAAATTGGCACACTTTCACTCACACACAAAAGTCACTTCTCATTCACATAGCCTCTTCTTGAAACATGGAGGTCTAAGTAAGTTTCCTCCAAAGGGATTCCAAAAACACCCCATCTTTTCTTGACAGGTCAATCCACTCCCACTTTTAAATCAAACGAGGTTGGTTTTCACCCCCAGCCTCACAAAACAACTTCATCTAAAAATATTTCTAAAAATTCACTAAGTTTTCCTCCACAGGGGGTGCCAAAAGAAATTTTCTAGTCTAGGTAGGATTTCGGGGATAGGCATCCAAATAACTCCCCGTTATCTGGTTCTCACATTTTCAAAACAAAGAGGTTGTCAAATAGGGAACTTCAGATCCTCCAAGTCAAGTGTTCCAATCACCATAAGGCAGGGAGATACCCATGAAGGGTAGAAGGCTGAGATCCAGTTTTTCTATGTGTCCCCCCTTGAGACACCCACCTCTTGGATGGGATCCAGCCTGTGACCCATTTCTTAGGCCGAAAATCTAAATGCTGCATTTTGACCGAGGTACCTAGTGACCAACTTTAGGACATCTACCCAGGTGGCAATTGTGGGTTGCAATTGCACCTTTATCGGATTTTGTGTCACTATTGGGAAGTATCGCCAGCTCTTTCAGGATATGCCCCCTCTACCCCTCATTATAACCAATTATTTCATCCTTCACTAGTTTATCTTCCGGTGACTTCAGACCCCACTGTTGAGTACTATTGGAAGGTCCAGTGTTATTTGAGAGGAAGGACGTTACGTCTTCTAGGACACGAGTATTTGCTTTCTTTTGATTCCCCCATGTGGACAAAAACCTCTTACCCATATATATGCTTCTTTCTCATTTTATGTATGATGCACATCTGATTACAGTTTGATTTGGATATATATATTGTGTAAACAGTCACAACAAAGACTCTTATTTCTATATTTCTCTCATCACTTTTTGCACACATTCACACAACTAGTCTGACATCATAGGGGAACCACATAACCCCCATCGTTCATGATGCTTTCTTAACCTCCCTCCTATATTAGGGGGAGTATCTGGTCATACTCGCTCATCGGTACCTCCTTCACACACTTCTGTGAGTGCTACTATCTTAGGATCAACTCTACTTGGTTCTACATTACTTGGGTCTACTTCCCAAGGTCATCCATTCACTCGCTCTCCTTTACACGGAAGCGGGGGACCCACTTCCTCTCAAGGAGGGAGCACTAACCCACCTAGTCCCCATCAAGGGTCAGGATCACAACACACCATGGCTGGAGCTAACCCTCCCCCCCAACTACAGATTCCATATTTGGCCTCTCTCAACATACCAGATCTCACCAAACTCACCAATGATCCTATATTGCATGATGCCACATGGCCTGCAATGGAAACAAAAATTCCTTCAGACATACCAAAGTTTGAAGGAAAGGCAGGGGATGACCCCACCAACCATGTCATGACCTTTCATCTATGGTTCTCTTCCAATAGCATCATGGATGATTCCATCAGACTTCAATTATTTCAACGCACACTTACGGGCCCATCAGACAAATGGTATGTCGAAGAAAAATCAGGGTCCCATGCGACCTTTGAGTCATTGGCCAAAGCATTCTTGACCTTCTTCCAATTACCCATCAACCATGACAATGGTCTAGAGCTACTGTCTAACTTCAAGCAAACCTCAGCCACCCACATTGCTGACCACATTCATGAGTGGCGTAGGCGCCATACTTTGTGTAAAGCAGAAACCACCAAGCAGCAATGTCTCGACTGGTTTCTTAGATCACTTGTCTCTCTCCTTGGAAAGGATGTAGCTTCCACCTTCCCTCAATCTGAAGAGGAATCCATTAGTAAGGCCCAACAGTATGACCTCATCTACGCACAGTCAAGATACTTATACATGGTACTCCCTGATCTTCCAAAACCAGTGCCCTTTGGCCAAGACAAACTTGGGATGTCACACTCAACAGACGGACTAATAGGTGCCACCACACACCATGGTCCACAACCCCAACCACTACTGATGTATGGAAGACCTCAATACCCACCAGCATATGGGGGCACCCCTTACTACCCCCCACCCCCTTATCAACAGCCATACCCTGTTGCTATACCTCCACCAATCAGTGGACCACCACCGACGCCTCCCATACATCCACCTATTCCCACAAATAGTGGTACTCCCTCAACATCAGCTTATAGTACTACTGAAAGCACTATGCCTTCCTATGTACCTTATGGATTGGTACCACCACAAAATCCATACTTCCCATTTCTTGGTCCACCACAACCCATGGCTCCCCCACACCCACATGCGGGGGTAAATTTTGTTCAATCTTCTGCTGCTCAACAATACCAAAATTTTGAACAGTTGAACACAGCCAATCCAACTCATCTATCGAACAATGCCAAGAAGAAAGGACGGAACAGGAATAACAACAACCCTAGACAAGGCAGGAATCAACCCCCACAACACCAACCCACTGGGGGCAACCAGAACCAAGGGAACCAAAACCCCCAAGGAGGCAATAACAACAAACACCAAGGGAAAAATAATGTTAAAACCATCTTCCCTTGTGACCTTTGTGGTGAATTCGGTCATTACACTCACCATTTCCCCCAGATCACTGATTTCAAACAGTTGAAAGACTCTGGAAGCCTTCCCCCTTCTCCTACACAACCTGCCCCTCAGCAGGCACCTCAACAATACGTACAGAAACCCCCTCCCGCCGTGCTGCAAAATAATATCCCACATCAAGGTGTGATAAACACCCAATAGGACACACAACATCCCCCACCTCAGGTGGGACAATATCACAACCCCAACAATCCAGCAGAGTGAACAATTCTCCTCACCAGGGAGGAAGAAATCCTTTTGCAAACACGTAATCGTCAGTATCATACACCAGCTGAGTCTACTCCCATCTCTCCAGAGACAAACCCTACACTGACAGGACCCCCGTTGGTGATCCCTCACCCTTCCACCAAACCACCATTACGCATCCCTCGCATCCCCTTGCGTAGGAATGTTCACAACCCATAGGCTAGGGAAGCTCATAACTATAGTTTGGTAGATGACTTAGCACAATCCCCGGCTGCCATGTCAGTCTTGGAAGTCCTCCAGACTTGCCCCACTCAGCTAAAATCACTACTTTCCTCTTTGGGGGTTGTCAACCCTGCAGATACTTGACTCATCACCTTTTATCTTGATAGCAGCGAACCTCATCTTCTCTCCTTGGTCGTTATTCAAATACCAATGAAAATACGAAACATCATCGTTCATCAGTGTATCATCGATGAAGGTGCATCTACATGCATCATGTCCAAAACAGTATGGCGGAAACTTGGTTCTCTAGAACTCATACCCTCTGCCATCACATTACGAGCTTATGATGGATGACCTTCATCTCATGAAGGGATCTTCCAAAATTTCCCCGTTGAACTCGGGGGAAAAACTATTCTCATTGACATCGAAGTTATCGACGCTCCACTCGATTACAATATCTTGTTCAGACGTAGCTACATGTATGCTATGAAGGCAGTGGAATCTTCCATCTTTCAGACAATCATGTTCCCCCACAATGGGAAGATCGTAACCATCAACCAAGTCTCACATTATGAGCCTAACCCATCTGCCAATCTCAATAACATTCTTCCTCTCATCCGCACCAACCAAGACGCATATCCACTCGTCGAGATGGGTCCTGGAATTTTTAAAGATCCATCCTTGTTAGGGACATACCATGGAACACCACCACTCCTTCACCCTGTTAATCAAGTATGTGTCATCTCATCTAATGGAACTCACACCGAGGATGCTAATCCTCCTCAGGAGGCTTTAGTCATTCCTGACATCTCAATATTCGCAGAACCACTCCCACCGGAGCCTCCTGTGCAGTCGACGACCCCAAATGTCCATGAATCCACAACCCCCCAAGGGAATAGTCTCGTTTGGGAGACAGTTCCCCAAGCCCTCACACAAATTCCCTTCTTTTACCCTCCACCTGGTATAGAAGTTTTTCAGGTAGCCATAATGCTCACACTACCTAATATGGTGTTAGAAATCCCAGTATGGTATTTACATCCACCTGAGATGGTCCCTCACCCATCCCTTCCTCCACAGGAAGGCCTCCCCATGATGATTCCNGCTCCACTCGATTACAATATCTTGTTCAGACGTAGCTACATGTATGCTATGAAGGCAGTGGAATCTTCCATCTTTCAGACAATCATGTTCCCCCACAATGGGAAGATCGTAACCATCAACCAAGTCTCACATTATGAGCCTAACCCATCTGCCAATCTCAATAACATTCTTCCTCTCATCCGCACCAACCAAGACGCATATCCACTCGTCGAGATGGGTCCTGGAATTTTTAAAGATCCATCCTTGTTAGGGACATACCATGGAACACCACCACTCCTTCACCCTGTTAATCAAGTATGTGTCATCTCATCTAATGGAACTCACACCGAGGATGCTAATCCTCCTCAGGAGGCTTTAGTCATTCCTGACATCTCAATATTCGCAGAACCACTCCCACCGGAGCCTCCTGTGCAGTCGACGACCCCAAATGTCCATGAATCCACAACCCCCCAAGGGAATAGTCTCGTTTGGGAGACAGTTCCCCAAGCCCTCACACAAATTCCCTTCTTTTACCCTCCACCTGGTATAGAAGTTTTTCAGGTAGCCATAATGCTCACACTACCTAATATGGTGTTAGAAATCCCAGTATGGTATTTACATCCACCTGAGATGGTCCCTCACCCATCCCTTCCTCCACAGGAAGGCCTCCCCATGATGATTCC
>SNQJ01S0034774.1:47539-59242 GCA_010110895.2 Picea sitchensis
ATGGACAGGTCGAGGCAGTGAACAAAGTCCTCAAGACCATGTTACAGCGCATGGTTAATAAACATAAAACCAATTGGCATCATATGTTATTTCTGGGCTATGGGATTATCGCACGGCAGTAAAGACCGCTACAGGTTTCATGCCATTTCATTTAGTCCATGGGGTCAAGGAAACTCTTCCCATTGAGTGCGAAATACCCACCTTGCGCACCGCAATTGAGCTATTACCTGACACTGCTCCAATGGAGCAGCGCTTGCTGAACTTGGAGTCACTAGATGAAGATCGTAGATCTTCATTGCAGAAAAACAAGGCAGCTAAAAACCGATCCAAAGCTACCTTTGATCGCCATGTCAACCTTCGATCATTCCACGAAGGCGACCTTGTCCTGGCCTATGATATTTCTCATGATACCTTTGGCCATGGAAAATTTGAATCACTTTGGAATGGCCCTTACATTATCCAACATTGCCTCACCAAAGCCGCATACATCCTGGCCTCCCCCGAAGGCCTCTCGCTCAAGGAACCCGTCAATGGGTTATATCTCAAGAAATTTTATGCTTAAACATAGTCCTCCTACTTTAGGTTATTTCTTTTTCTAACGTTTTTAATCTTTTTGCTCGTCACCTCTCGTCTAAACTATCCTTTGTGCTATTGATAGATGCTTCCTCCACCATCTTACCACATCAGTTACACCGACGGCGCCAGCCGTTGGACACAAAATCTCGCTTCGGCTGCTTGGGCTCTCTACACCCCCTCACATGAAATGCTACATTCAAACGGCATATGTTTGGGGCCAGCAACCAACAACCAAGCCAAATATACTGCAGTCATTGGCCTCCTGGCCGACACCCAGAGTCATCATATTCGTCACCTTAGCATCTTCCTCGACTCTCAACTAGTCATTCTCTAGCTCAACAATGTATATCGTGTACGCGATCCATGCCTCTTTCACAAATACCTGCAGGTTAGACTGTTATCTTGGCATTTTGATTCCATTACATTTACACATATTCCAAGACAATTGAATCAAACAACAGATCAACTAGCTAACATAGTGTTAGATTGGCATATATCACATCCAGCTACACATATAGAAACATCTCATAAATTCTGTCATGACATATAATATAGAATAGACATCATAAAAAACATCAGCAAAAAAACACATGTAGATAACATCAGGATCTCAAAATATGTATACTCATGTATATATAAAAAGGCCCATTAGGCTATCCGAATGTTTACATACAAAAAATACATGTATCCGCAGGCCAATGCAGCACCTCGATACAACAATCAGCTCACTAGCCTATATAAAACAAAAACATATACATCATGGTGCCTCTATCGCACCACCACCCACTACTCCCTCAGGAGGAGGTGGTGGCCCACCACCTCCTGCCCCAGGCGGCGGCGGAAAACCACCCACAGGACCCTCCTGCCCAGGTGGCAGGCATCCACTCATCATCGCAGCAAGAACTGCTGCTCGCCGCACTATGGCCCGCCATGGTGGCAGCACCCCCACACACTGCTCCAGGAAGCTCTCATCCTGGATACGTGTCCACATGCCCTCAGGAACATCCTACAACACCGTCTCTAGACGACGATGTATGTCATCAAAATCAACTCTAGCCACCACCGGAGGAGCATGTGATGGCCCTGCACCGGGGTCATCGAACCGACGCCTCCTCGTTGCCCTCTCAGGCTCAGCAGGTCGCTCCACGACATCCTCGCACCGACGTCTCTCTCCCTGCGGTTGTCTCTCCGGCTCTCGACGAGCCGTCCCTCTCTGCATCTCCACCTTGTGCCCGCGAGGTGCCACATCTGCACATGCAACAAACAACAACAAAAGATAGTATCAGCATCTATATCACATACATATGAACTGATATCTCAAAAGAAAACATAAATCAACAACATACACAATACTGAATATACCTCGATGATCAAACACCTCCCCTGGAGGTAGCACCAATTTCGGATCACCCCAGAAGTCAACCCCAGCATAGGGGTACCGAAGCACTACTTGCGGCATCTGCCGCCATATCCATGCCACATCTATTGAAAAATAGTGGCAACCTTCGCCACCACCGTGGTGAACCAAAACTGTAGACCACCACCTCAATTGCGGCTCTCATGCCCCCGACATATCCAACAGAACCCTCGGGCACAGCATCGACACCCTCTCCAAAAACCAGGCTACCAGGATAGACCCAAAAGTGAACTCTCATGTACCTGTGGACTGACAACAATCCAACTACGCTATCATCCGCGCATGCAGAGTCAATCCCCATGAGAAATGCTCGCCGCCCACCACTCTCTCCAGCACCAGTAGCTGGCCACCACTAATCCGTTGGATCGCAAGTGACCCATATACATGAACAATCATTGCCGCTATGCAACGATGAGTCATGGAGTCTATAGCACTAATGCTCACCACTGTCCCAGACATGAAGTTCTCACCTGAACAGTATCGCTGGCCGATGGTAACAAGGGCTATCTCCCTCGGCAGCACAAGCTCTGTCGGTAGGGGTGTTCCCCGAAAGGGGAGCCCAGTCAAAAAATATACATCCTCCACCGTAGTGAAGGGGATCTGCTCTCCTCACATGAGGAAGCAGTGCAGCTCTGGACTCCACATCTGGAGCAGGAACTGTAGTAAATACTCCTATGCCCATATCAACGGGCACTCAAAGAACTTTAGCAACCCACAGGTTGCTAAAGTCGCTCTCACCCCAGGCTCCTTAATAGCCACAACATCTCGCAACTGGGCCCAGTCTCGCTCTCGCCACCGCATTGGCATCGTCACTACTGGCCACTTGCAACCAACACAGATTCCTATATCAGCTCAGATAACCATCAACATCATCAAAAAGACTCGTTTTTTTTACCCTTCAACCTTGCCTCCTAGGCATGGTATTTTTTCCCATAGGCGCACACCCATCCGCGCCTGTTCATTTCACAGGCACGCATATATGTACGCCTGTACACTGAACAGGTGCGCATCAGTGTGCACCTGTTCACTTCACAGGCGCGCCCTTACGCACGCCTGTGCATTTTACAGACGCGCATCGGTGCACGCCTGTCAAACCTACAGGTGCGCACTGATGCTCGCCTGTTCAACTCATAGGCGCATCCCCGGGGCACGCCTTAAATTCCCCCTACCGCGCACTCATGCGCGTTTGTTCGGTTTACAGGAACGCATGTATGCACACCTTTAACTAAATCGCCCATGCATGTGGGCCCCACACCCCCTAAATACCCCTATACGGCCCTCCGTACAAACCCTGCCCAAAAATTGAAAACCTATTTATATGCAGGATGATCAGACCGCTAACCTGATACTCGCAGAACATCGATCGGATACCTCGTCCTCCCCGAATCTTCAAATCTCCTATGAAATATGCTCGTCCAGTCACTGTTGCAACAGGTACAAATGAGGTGGCAATGTGGGCCCTACAGCTATATATAGGCCTTTCGCCAAACTTCCACTCACCATTCCGGGAGCCCAATATGTCCATTTTTCAAACCGTCTTCAGCCACGGGATCAACATCCCGCCACCTACATCACAGCTGTCCCTGGGTCACTTTTCATCTTGAGCCCCCGGGATGCCTTTTTTCATATCATGGTCAGGTACGCATACGCATTGTCACATTTATCTAATACACACTCATATCTTTGATTCTCTTCAGATATTGTTCACTTCGGGTATTTGTTTCTCATATGTGCAGGTACTTGCTCCTCATCCATCGGCATCACCCCTTCAGGTATATACTCAGCACTGGCATGTAGTCTTTCCCATTGTATCACACTTTCATTTCCAGTCACTCCCTCTGATGTTTACCTCTAGGATCTCCATTCCCGGCTCTGCAGTACCCACGCCTCCATTTGCATCATCGGTACTGTTACCCGGTAGCATTCTAACACACATGAGTTGTCCCATTCATAGCACCCTTTTGCCACTTTTTGACACTCATGTTGTTCCTTATTACCCTTTAGGGATGGGAGTCCTGATAGCCTTTCATCATATTGTGAATCAACCACATACTTATTCTCCTCATTTTTCTAGCTTCCCATATGGACTCCCAGATTATCTCTTTATGGTTCTATTCTTTTTACCTGCACCTCCGCGGGATCATGAACCCTCCATTTCATCCACCATCAATTTTCCCATCTACGAACCTATCTTCATTTCACCTACCTCATACAGAAACTCACCAATCGGGCCCCCACCCTTCATCAGTTTTCCAAGAAAATTCTTCCCTCCCTGGGGCACTCATTTCACACTAGGGCACCCATTTCTGTATTTGTACATTTCTCCCCAAATTATTCATTATTTATTGTACAAAAGCCTTTATTTCCAGTCATTACATTTTCTTTTGTCGTCACCGTTGGCGACTTGCTTCCTTTTGGCCACACGCAACCCATGTCACCCTTGGTTGGAGTTTTACTCCTCATCTACCCTGGCCGGCATCGTCCACATATTCAGAGTACCCCATAGGCCACTTACCTCTACCCTCTACAGTTCTTCACTTTGTCCCACCTCTGGCACAACTCATCCCTGGTCTTGTTGTCCCCTTGACACTTGACCTCGTTACACGGTTGCAACTACCTTTTATCTCATACCTCCTCCAACCAAGGGCAGTCTTGAGTCTTCTCACTTTTTGACTTCGTCTATGTACCTCTACCACTTCCTCACCTCAATTGATTCCACGAAGTTCTTTGCTTTTGGGAGTCACGTTCCCCTTTTGTCGACATCAACACCATTTTTCCAGAAGGGCGATAGTATCTTGATTCTCATTCTCCATTCAATGAGAGATCTCGGACGGCACAGGGTGAAACACCACTGCTCCCTATTGTCATTGGCCCCCATAACATTCGACACCAACACTTTCTCATGTTATGGTGGGTCTTACTTTGCGACTATTTCAATTATCATTATCATTTTCCGAAGACCTCTGAACTTGGTAGGGCCATCAATGCCCGCATCATCGCTGCTGCTTATTACCGCGATCATTGCCTATTGTTGAGAGTATGTTCCTTTGCAGAATTGTCTTATGCCTTTGTCATCAATGCCCCCGAGGGCGTTGCATTTGTCTACACCAACACTTCAGTCATCTTTTTTCAGAGTTACATAACATGAGCATGGGGCATGCCCGCCTCGTTTGCACATAGTTTTCTCTTTTTTTCACAAACTCTTAGAAGGTCGGGTCCTACCAGTTCCTTTTTTTTCTCCAACGGATCACTCTGAATGATCCCACTATTTCTCTTCCTTACAACAACATTCTCAGTAGAAGAAACATTGATGGATTTCAGCTATACGTCTGCTCCTAACCTCATCCATCAGGGGGCATCCGTTATCACTGAAATTTCGTCCGCCCATGGCGACAAGAACTCAGCATCATCAAACAGTAATGAAGTCATTCATGGCACTGAATTAATTTCATAGCATTCCAAAAAGGTCAAAAACTATACAAAGTAACTAAAAATTGAAGAGTGCTTTACAGAAGTTGGGTACGCGCGCATATGCTCGGAATAGGAACGTACCATGAGCGCATACCCACACGATGTGTGACTGTTGGTGCAAAAACCCGCGCACCTACTAAACGACGCATTTATTGAATTGGTCGGCCTCCCAACCACTTATGTATCATCTCCCAAGCCAATTTGACCCTCAAATCTGAGCTGAATCCACATGGTAGGCTGGTCAAAGACCTAATAAAGCCCTAAAGAACCTCTTTTCACACTACAAAGGAGTTACATAATCACCCAATGCAATGCTATAAAAAGCCATGAAGAAACCTCATTTTCTCAAGGAATTTCATATAATGTTATGTTGCCTAGATTGTTTTAAGGACTCACTCCTTGGAAATAACACATTGGGACCATTTCATTGAGCAATCCACCTCTCCATTGAGTGGATGTGCTAGGATCTTTTTCATCATCATTTTCATTTTTCTTGTTGTAAGGAGAGCAAGCTTGTGAGGGTCAAAGAGCCTTCCTTTGGAGGAAGAAGGGACTCATAGTCCCCTTTCTTCATTGTTCTTTGATTTCATCAATAGATCAGCCTAAAAACATTGGTGATATTGGTTTTTTTGTGTTTTTTATTTCTCTACCCATATGCTTATGATTTTAGTTTGTATTAGTTTAATTCTTGCTTATAGTTTTGTTTTTCTTTCCCTAACTCTTTCCTCTACAGTTGTCATGCTCAGCAAGACCCAATTGGGCATGTAAGCACCTCTTATTTGCTCAGCAAGGTGACGAAAAGGGTGCAAACAAGGAGGTGGGATCCAGAAACTTCCCATCAGAGTGGAATTTTTAAGTAGGCCCACACCAACATTCTCATACCTAGGAGGTGTCTTTGTGATAAAAGGGACGTTTCTAGTATGGGTGTCAAAGTTGAAAAAGACTAGCTGGTTGATAGTGATGACCTTTCCCTGATGCGGAAAATGTAAAATTCAGAAAAGGGTAGAGACAATGGTGTGCATCGTGTCAATCTAGCTATGACCAATTAAAAGGTTATAATCGAGAGGTGGATCAAAGACCTCAACTTCAACATTGACTGATTTTCCTTCCAATGTAATAGACAGCGAAGGAAGTACATCGTAGGGTTTGAAGCCAGAGCCATTAAAGGATTTAAGAGTGTTATAGGATTTCGTAAGAGGAGGGAGTCGATTCTTTCCAACAGGAAACAAACATTACACACATGGAGGCACCCTCATAAATAACAGTCCTACATATTTTCTTGTCATAGAAAACAACTTGTATTTGGAATGCTAGTTGAGGGGGGAGTCTCGGAATGTGATCTTCGAGGTAAAAAATTGTCAAATTTGTATCCGTAGGATCAATTCCATTGATAGAATTTAGCAATGCCTTCCGTTGAGTAGGGAAACTTTGAAGGACTTTGAGAGCCGACATCGCAGAATGTGCTTGTGCCAGATCTTCTACAATACTATAGTTCTGAGCAACACATGCATGAGGGTTGAAGGCGAACTTTCAAACAACACCCTTTGGGGGAGGGAGAAGAACTATATTGAGACTTGGTCATTTGAGATGAGGAGGATCATTGGAAGGTAAAGTTGAAGGGGTTGTTGAACCAACGAAGGTGGTATATTGTCAACCTTATCCTTTGAGGAAGAATAATCTTTGGCTCGAGTGGTGAGGGTAACGTAATTCTTTCTAGAATCACCAATACACATGAGTACATAACAAGTAGTGGAGGGAGAGGGTTGGTCATGGATGACTAGTTGGGCCTACTGTTTAGAAGGGAAAGGTTGTGACAACACAGTAGGTGTGGGAGGTTTTGAGGTCCCTTGGAGGAACTTAGTAACCTTGGCCTGTCTTAGACAATATTTCGTATAGTGATCATCACCACAGATAAGGAAAGGGTATCAGGGTTTTTACTTATCCTTGTCATCAATATGTTGGGTTTTGGTTTTCTCAGACTGTGGGTTATTTTTTCCCTCCTTATTCTTACCCTTCCCTTTTTTAGATTTATTCTTTCCGGCAGGGGTAGATTGAACAAAGTTAAACTCAACAGTGTTTCCGATGGGAGGATTAGGAGACAGAGAATTCTAAACATTAGAAGCATTGGACTTGGTGTTGGTGGGAGAGTCTTGAGTATTTTGAGGTTGAGCATGGAAAGTGCCAATCAAACCATCAGCCACATTAGAGGTAGCAAGGGTAGTTGAAGTAGTGGTAGTAGAAGGGAGAGGTGCATCAGGGAGTAAGTCATAAAGAGTACCTATTTGTGAATAGACGAGGTCGAGGTACTGAGCGTGATTGATAGCCTGTTCTTCAGTGACAACACCACCCATGGAAGTATCACGAGAGATCTTATTTACGAATGATTTCGTGAACCACTCCACCAATAACTAATTGGGAAGATCGTGTTTGATCAAAGGTCGTCTTCGTCTCCACTCATGAATATGATCAATGTTGTGAGTGTCTTTAGTTTTTTTGAAGGAACTCAGGATCTTGATTCCAATTTCATAATGGATTGGTAATTCGTAGTGTGTAAGGAAATCCATGGTGAGGGTATTAAAGTCAGTGAAGAAACCTTATGGTAGTTCTATATACCACTTTGCAGCTGAACCTATGAGAGTTCATTGGAAGAGTCATAACTGAATGCAATCATCCATCAAAGAGTTGGATGAACACCAAAGGTGGAAAGTCATGATATGGTTGTTCGGATCCTCTCCCGATTTACTGTCAAACTTTGGGATGTCGGTTGGTAATTTGGGTGGTATCATGGGCCAATGGGGAGAATGCAGGATATGATCATTCAAGATTCTAAACAAATCAGTTAGATCCAAGGTGGCTAAAAAGGGTAATTGTCTATTCACAGGAGGATATTGGTAACTTTGGGGAAGGAGTCTCGTCAGTAGACCAGTAGAACCATAAGCATCTTGTATGGGAGGTGAAGCTCCTAACAGATTCGGGCATGTGTATGGAGGTAGGTAGGCCACAGGGTTGTATGGTTGTACTGATTAGGGATGGTCCCTTGGGGAGGGACACTAGGTTGAATGTTCGAACACCAAATGGGATTTGAGGAACTGAGGTATGACTAGCCCGAACTAGGGGGTATAAAAGAGCTAACCTGGTACTTTTGCCTCCCAGACGATTCTAGATTCCCTTGAAGAAGAAGATTCCAATACTGGGCTAGTGATCCAGGGATTGTATGTCCATACTATGGATTATACTGTGGATGATATCGTTCATGTAGGGATTGTCCTCCAGGTGAGGATGATGCCCCAATTTGGGTTTGTCCTCCAAATTGAGTTTTCCCCACTGGGTTATATTGTCCCCCAATAGGAATCTGATAATCAAAAGTGAATAACGGAGTAGAAATTCCAAAGGTAGTAGAGCCACTGGGTCTGAATCCTCCTATACAAGGTGGATTAGACCCTCCAGAGAGGAACTGGGATGGTGTCAGAATAGAACTGGAAGCAACAATATACCTAAGAGGAGTAAAGACTCTAGAAGCTCTGGATGAAACTTGGGTAGGAATGGGGATAGAAGCATTCAAGGCATTATACCCAAGAGGGAGTGATGGGATTTGTCTAGATGAACACGGTGTACCAATAGGAGGTTGGCTCGCCAGCGTGTTCCCGGTGGGGATAATTGTAGTGTTTGGGAAAATCATGGAATGGGCTTGCTGAAGAGGGATAGTTGAGCTAGGACCAACCTCTAAACCAGTGAAGAAATAATAGGTTGTACTATTAAAATTATCTAAAGGTATTGTAAAGTAGACGTTTCGGGTGGTTCAAAAATGACAGGTATCTCAGCGTCTGCCTCTAAGTTGGGAGGGTTTCGTCGGAGTTAGAGATATGTCAGTGGTCCAAAAAGGATCCTTGTTTTCAATGCCAACAAGGACTTTAGGCGGTATTCCAGAAGTGTCAACAACAAGCTCTCTGGATGAGTTGAGTTGGAGAATACGTCTCTTATATCTAGGAGGTAAGAAGAAAGCATCCAAAGAATAAAAAATGATTTGAAAACTTTCTAAAGAGTTAGTTCTCTCTACTTGTGAAGGTATGTGGTCTTGGATTTCACTCTGTTGAGGAGAGTCCTCCAGTGGATTAGGGATAAAAGGTTGGGAAAATTCTAGATCTTCTGGAGGTTGTCCTTGCATCCTACGTGAACGTCATGGAGGGTCAATGTTGGTTGAACCGAAAATTTTATGGAAAAAATCTATGGCCAAGTATGTAAACAAACAATAATCACTAGTAGAATCCAGGAATCAAAACCAAGAAAACAAAACCTTCTTGTTCCGAAGTCACTAGTTGGTGATGAAATCCAATGTTTCAAAATCAAGATAAGGAGGGGTTGGGCTAGGGTGGAAAAGTTTCATTGATGACCTGCTTAATGCACTTACACCCTGGTGCAAGCTTCCATGCATAATCATGGGTATAATTTTATAACCCTAAATTGCACCACACATGCTTACCTGGCATCAGGCCATCTCATATCCCTTCTTTGCCAAAGCATTGTTGAACAACTCTTTTAGAAACCTCTTTTATAAAGGCCCACATGCCCTACTCCATTATTGCACGTGTGTACATGTTGGCTAACCTAAAACAGCCCACGTGGACCGACAAAAGAACGAAGAAAGGAAAGTTGTCAATGGAACACAAAAGCTATGGGTGAGTTAACTGAAACCCCTGACCATGCATGGCCGAGGGTTCATCCAAATACCTAGCTCCTTCTAGCCTATAAAAGAAGGGGTAAGGGTCCCATTTGGAAGGAGGAAAAATATAGCAAAGAAACTCTACCCATTTGCGTGTTCCCATTGTCCCAACCCTTTAGCCTTTCCTTGTGTTGAAGGATATACAAAGCAAAGAAGTTGGAGGACAGTTGAAGAGGAGCCCAGGATCAGGTTCGTGGAGTAGTGGCCAGTCTCAACCATTGTAAGTTGATTCATTCAAAGTAATAAATAAAGTCCTTTTCCCATACCAATTCATGAGATATTCATAATTTGCTAAGTACATGTTTGAATATCTAACCCATTATTCTATAGGTAGTATGCATGTGTAGTTGTTTCTTGTCTTGTATATAGGTCAACGTTGGAAAGGAGAACTTCTAACAAGTAATCAAGTACGACAAGGAATCGACATCAAATGCCCAGNGATGAAGGTAGAAAGTAAATTTTCTCTAGGTCATATCTGCATGCAAAGACTAACCCTATTTGGTAGTCCATAAGGAGATTTCCCTCACAATAGAATTGGCGACCATACTGGGGAAACTCTCTAGGGTTCCTGGAATTTTATTTAGTTTTTGGGTAGTTTTAAAAGACCAGTTTTTCTTGCCTTTTTTTTCTTTTAGTTTCTGTAAGGTCTGAGCTAGCAGGGAGTCTGGTTTTCCATAACAACTTTCCTTGTTATTTGCTTGATTGTGTTTTTTCGGGACCCATAGAGGTACATGCGGCTTGCATAAGGTCTGCACATGTGTACCCGCGCCCTACTCTCTTATAGCCCACGTGTGAATGCTAGTTGAAGAAGTAGCAGTAGCATGTAGAGTTCGGAGAACTTCAGAGGCAGTCATTCTCTTCCCTGTCAGAATCACACATTCTCAGGGGGTTTTCTAGAATTCTGTCTAAGACTTGTTTGTTTGTAGTCTTATCTCAGATTGTTTGGCTATATAAATTTTTCCTTACATTGTTGTTTTTTTCTGTTAAAAAAGAGTGTCCAAGCCTTCAGGAGACTCTGGTTATCAATATCAGAGGTCTCTTCCTGGTTTGGTCTGTCTATTTTTAGTTTTTCTCATAGTTTAGATATACATGCGGTCTGTACAAGGTCAGCCCACATGTACATGCCCTCTGTCTCTATACAGCTCACGTTCACATGCTGGTTGTTGGATTAACAGTAGCATGCTTGTGCAGGATAATTTCTCTTGAGGGTAAGGCAGTCATCCTTTCCCTTGATGAGAATTATACCTCTCGGGTATTTGAATCTCTATCTTAGAAGTTAGTAGCTTAGGATTAATCTTACCTTTAGCTCTCTTTTTCTCATTTAAAAAAGTTGTCATAAAAATAAAAGATTTTTTTAAGGTTTTTAGACAAGTGTGAGTCATTTTTTTTTAAATTTCTAGTGTGTGATTTTTGACCTGATTCTTTGCGATCTGCGATTAGGCCATAATTTTTTTTCTTGGTTTTTTCTTGTTAGTATTTTTCCTTTTTGCTTTATCAAGAATTAAAAAAAAAAAAAAAT
>SNQJ01S0034774.1:63230-80660 GCA_010110895.2 Picea sitchensis
AAAGTAGAGGTAGTCGATGCTCCTCTCGACTATAACCTCTTGTTAGGAAGGAGTTGGACTTATGCTATGCAAGCTATGGTTGCTACAGTTTTCCAGGTCTTGTTGTTTCTGCACGAGGGTCGGATAGTGACCATCGATCAATTGTCTTTCTCTAGACCCGAACCTGCTTTGGGGGCATCCACAGTCCCAATGATTGATAATCCTCAACCAGGTGTCGTCAACGTAGGAGTTGGTTTGTGCCCATCCTTGATGGGTACCTTCGATTACCCACCCCCTCATGGTGATATCAAATTTATATCCAATCACCATAAGGTTGAGATTTTTCAAGTTTCGTCATTCCGCATGACTTACTTCAAGGATCCCTAGATACTTCCTTCCCCATCAGCCATAATGGATGAGATAGGGCACACAGGCATGTCCATGCCCTTATCTATAGCAAAAGTAGTGTAATCTTTAGTCCAACAAGCTTCATCTAACATTGATCTGACTCCTGCACAAGAGTTAGATCCACTTTTAGAGCCTATTTGGGCTCAGGTTTCTCTTGCTAACATTTATTCATTAGACTTAGTCTTGCCTTCTGACGAAGAAGTAATCGAAGAAATGACTAGTACGAACAAACCTTGGGAAGATCTTCATCATAGATCATATTTTCTCCCAGAGTTAAGTCGAATTGAAGCAGGAGAATTCACCGTAACCATGACGGGAGATCAGTCATGCCCTATTAATCTTTTAGCTACACAAGAAATTTATGCTGAGGGAAATATGGAAACTATCGTTGAAACTATACCAATCAATATCTCTTGAAACCCTGGTTTCATGGATAACGTCTTCATCGGAGTGGATTTCTTCCCCGAAGAGATTCAAATCTACACAGATCTTTTCAAAGAATTTTGTGACATTTTTGCCTGGTCTTATGAGGAAATGCCAAGTATCGATCCAAAAATAGTTGAACATGAGATCAAAACATGTCCTGATGCCAAGCTTGTTTGGCAGAAGATTCATCCAGTTAATCCTAAGAAAGAAGCATCCATTAAGGTTGAGGTTGAGAAATTACTAAAGGCAGGTTTTATCTATCCTATCCATTTGACTCAATGGGTGTCAAATCCTATGCCGGTTAATAAAAAACAAGGCACGATTCATGTATGTACCAATTTCTGTGATTTGAACAAGGCATGTCCCAAAGATAATTTTCCAACACCATTCATCGAACAGATCATTGATCAATGTGCTAGTTGCGAAGCCTTTTATTTCATGGATGGTTTTTTTGGATATAATCAAATACAAATCAAACCCAGACCAACACAAAACAACATTCATTTGTCCTTGGGGTACATTCACATATCGTAAGATGCCTTTTGGTATTAAAAATGTTGGAGAAACCTTTCAGTGGGCCATGTATTTTTCTTTCCATGACCTCAAGCATATAGTCGAGGCCTATCTAGATGATTTATCATCGCGATCTCGCAAGAGAATGGATCATCCCACACACCTTAGACTTATCTTTGAATGTTGTCGCTACTTTCGGATTCACTTGAATCCAAACAAGTGTAGCTTCTACGTAACGTCAAGACATTTGCTAGGTTTCATCGTATCAAAAACAAGGATCATGGTCGATCCTCTCAAGGTGGAGGCAATAATCCAATTGCCCCCCCCACACACAATCCTTCAACTTTAGAGTCTACAAGGCAAGGCAAACTTTTTACGACACTTCATCGCCAAATATGCCAAAATCACCAAGGGATTTATTCACTTACTAAAGAAATACATCTCTTTTTATTGGGATGATTCCGCTCAACACTCTTTCGATGCATTAAAACATGCCCTCACAACTGCCCCTCTGCTCCGGCCACCTAACTATAACAAATATTTCTTATTATATCTAGCTGCAACAGAGTCAACCATTAGCATGGTTTTACTTTAGGAAGATGACTTGTTCTCAGAATATGTGATCTATTACCTGAGCCAAGGCTTCGTAGGATCAAAACTCAATTATTCTCATATCGAAAAACTTGCATTCGCAGTAGTTCATGGTGTTCAATGGTTCCATCATTATGTTCTGTTTCACAAGACTACCATCATTATTTTCGTGAATCCATTCCAGTACATGTTGACATGATAGGTAATATGTGTAAAAATTAGTAGATGGATAGTCATCCTCCAGGAGTTTAACTTAGAATTCATTTTAGCAAAGTCTAAAAAGTCGCTGGTCTTCATAGAGCTTATTTCGGAATTTCCGGTTAAGTCAGGTGACGTTGTGCCTAAAGAATCACCTATCCGAGGAGATATGTTTTTGATCACATCTTCGAATCCATGGTATGGAGATGTACTTATCTATCTCATGATCCAACTTTACATCGATGATTCCTTAGGGTATGTCTCTTAGAACGAAACTTTGATTATATTACATATTTTCATGTTCCTAGGAGATTAAAGCAAGTTATAGATACTCTATCTAATCAAATTTTAGATTGTCATATTGCACAAATATGAAAGAACATTGACATAAGCATGTAAATACATTGTTTGTACACATGATCCATAAGACACAAAAGACCAAAAAAATCATATATAATATCATAAAGTAACCAGAGTACATAGATGGATGCAAACACCTCAAAAAATGACCAATAATGAGTCACAGGGCTTATGCCCTCAAAAAATATATATAACTAGTGCTTGTGGCACGTAAAATGTCTAAATAGGTTTAGGGCCTATGGGCCCTATTATATTGGTCCACAGCATGGGCTAAACGCCTAAACAATTAGACCCACGTCCGAGGTGCCGCAACTACATGAGGCTACATGGATAGCGGTAGGTTCTCAATCTCTACCATCGGGACTATCCGAGTGAGTGCAGTAAAGTTTCGCTCAACTTGTCTAAGTACCCTCTTAGCCTCCCCAGATGGGAGGTATCCTGCTACTGTTGGTCCCCCGACAACAGTTGTTATGGCCCTTGGCCGAGGACGATGCTTGTTCCTTGCATAATCGGCAGGTCGTACTGGTCCCACATCTGCATGCAACAAACGTATATCCGTCAAACACTCTGGCATAAAAAAAAAAAAATGATATATATATATATATAACAAAAATGACATACAAATTACACATACAACAAAAAAACACTACAAATGTGGATACTTACCCATCTCCCCTCGCTCCTCACTAGGAGGTACTGGTATCTCCGGGTCTCTCGAAAAATCAATCCCGACATAGGGGTAGTCCTCTATAACCGGGATCTGCTGTGACAACCATGCAAAAAATTCATCATCGAAGGACTCATTGGTCCTTCCACCACCCTGTCGCAGCATTAATACTACCCATCGACACACAGCAGGAAAAGAGGCATGATGTCCTTGTACCACTACCCGAGGACTAAAACTTGGAACTCTCTCAAAAAAGAATGAACACAAAATAGTCCCAAACCCGAAGTTCCTCTATGTCCGTTGACGACAATATGTCAATTGCCTCTTCATACACTCTAGTAGTGTAGTACTCCATTCGAAAAAAAATTCATTCAAGCACTAGACAAAACAATTCATTTGTGTGTGGGACACCTGATGCAAGGCCACTGAACTGGTAATCCGCCCAATGAGCAATAATATCGCTTGCAGCGATAGGTTGGTGATCTTGCTTATAGGCACCTGGGAGATCAAGTGGTTTGTCCCAGCCTCACAGTGCAAGGCTATCAGTTCCACTATGTTATGCAGCCCCAACGAAAACATCCTGAAGTTGATTGGTTCCCCTCTCCTTGAGAGGTGAGTCAAAAAGTAGATATCCTCGATGATGGGCACCATTGATTGCCCCTCTAGCATAAAAGCCTCTACATCAGGGTTCCTATAGTCAACCAAGGCATTCAGTAACCTTGGTTTCTCCTGCATAAAGGACATAGAAAGAACGTTAACAAACCACATTGCATTAACATAGCCACGGCGTTCGGATCTCCCACAACCAACTCACCAACTTCTTCATGCTCCCTTTCTCTCCATTGGACATACAGCCTGCCAAAACAACAAGGTTCAGGAGGGTGAGTAAGTGTTTTTTTTATTTTTTTTTCTATTAAGGGAGGTCCATGCTTGTTGTCTAGGTGACAGTCGCATGTACACACAGGCAGTTTTTACTCTACCCGAGTGTACACGTAGCCTGTCTAGAGACAACCCACGTGGACCTAGGGCTGACCTTTTAAAGGTTGACACCCACCCAAAAAATGAAATGAAAAGCAAAAATAATGAATTGAATAGATAGATAGGGGAGTTTGTACTTACTTGGTTCAGACAGAAGTTCATTTCATCCACTGTAGCTCCTGGAATCATCATTTTTATCAAAGGGGGTCTTTTGGCTCCAGAGTCAATTTCCAAATCAACAATGGTGATAATGAGCTGCCAACTTCTACTTATAGACTTTTTCGCTTCTTTTTGTCACTTTTTTGGCCTCCCTTATCATTTTCTTTATACCAAAAACCATTTAGAGTTGTTCAAGAGTTGCATCGGATGGATTTGATCATGTATTGGGATAGTTTTAGGGAGTTTTGAGTAATTTTGACTATCCATGAAAATTTTTCCGATGATCAATTTGAGCATATAGGTTAGGTGTCTACCCTGATTTTTGTATCTCATTGTCTTTTTCATTTTCCATAGAATCGATCCCATCAGATTGTGACACGGAACCATCATATCTTATTTAGAAGTGTCGCAACTTGGTGGTACAGCCTACCGAAACATGGATGCCCTAGGTAGATCCTAGTTGCATTATGGTATTCATGTTGTCTCTACAACACTATAGGCTCAGGAGTCCTTGCAGTTTTTCCTGAATACGAGTTTGAGCCTCATTTACATAATTCTTCTTTTCTCTTGACCTCACCCTATGGACTCCAAAAAAATAACGGGTCTTCTTTTAATCCCTTTTTAGACCCTCTAAATATGAAAAAATTGTTGAGCGATCTAGTGGCCTTTCACACTCGTTAAAATGAAATTTGAAGTCACGTCTGTTTGGCAGTAGTTTAAGCCTTTTACGGTCTGAACGGTCAATTGTATAAACAAAGGTATACTCTATGAAACTTCATCCCTATAGAAGAGTACTCTCAGGTATAATTTTATCCCTTTTTCGGGCCTGAGGGACTAAAGTTACGAAGAAGGAGCCCCCACGGAGTCCATAGTTAAGCTCTTTTCAGACTCCCTAAAATTGAAAAGATTGTCGAGTGACCTTATTCTTTCACACTCATTAAATTGGTCCAAAAGAACATTCCTGATGGAGTCCATAGTTAAGATTTTTTCAGACTCCTTAAAAATGAAAAAATAGCCAAGTGATCTTGTCCTTGTCACACTCGTTAAAATTGTTTTGAATCAATGTCTTATCGGTGCTAGTTTACCCCTTTTTCGAACCGACTATACTATCTTCAAAAAAGGTACTCCAACGGAGTCTCCTTTTATGTTTTTCCAGACTCTTTAAACATGAAAAACAACCAAGGTTACCTTCTCTAGGCTCATTAAACTTACATCGAAGGACGTTACCATTGTGTGTTTTGTTAACCGCATTTGCATACCTTATATATTAGCTTTGTAATAGTTTGCTTCTGCATTTTAACACCCTTGGCCCCTAGAGGATTTTTTCCTGATTATCATTATTTTTGAACATCAGTCTTTTCCTTGTGTCTTGAACTTGTATGTTTGCAACACTCGTTGCTCCTTTGTAACGTAATCTTCCTTTATTCTTTTTCCACAATTATTGAAAAGGACAAAAAAAAATCAAATATACCCCAAAAATAGGAAGGGAAAAGTATTTTCTTTATTGGCAGCATAATGAGTCGCCCTTGGATAAAGCACATCTGTCTGTTTTTTCATCAGACTATGGGATGTAGTATGACCTTAGGAAGCTTTTTCTCTCTATAGAGTTGTGTCCTCCACCATTTGGTTGTCCTTCCAAACATATGGAGAGTTTGTGTTGCCTCCTACTTCATAGACTTGTGATTAATTCCATGTTGCCTGAGTCTCATCATTTGTCGTGCTATTATCCAAGGGAAGTTTGGCACCAAGCCTGAGTCAGATCCTCTGCAATATGTCTCTTGTCCTCATACCCAACCATCCTGAACATCCAATGAAGTCTTTGTTCGAAATCACTGAAGCCTTCAGTCTAATCATCAAGATTATCAATTCCATGAACGATGAGTCATCGAAGACCTCTGGGTAGTGCAGTCATACACTCATATTACACTCCTACCTGAGTTTTGAATATTTTGAAGTTGTTGCTCGAGCTCTGAAGATCTCATCTCCAGCCATCAGGTTATATCATATTCTAGAAGATGGATACTCTATATGTATATCTTTTCAATTTCGAGATGTAGCTCCACTATGTATTGTTCACAGCTACTCTTTATATAGTTATATGACATGGATCTACAGTGTATTTGATTGGTAGACATGATTCTATTTTATCTCGAGCATGGGTATGCCTGCCTCAGTGACACATTTGTTATTTTGCAAACGACACCTCCTCATTCCTGATTCTTGTGCTCAATCATTCGGCACATCAGTAAAGATTGGTAATGTATTTTGGCCATTAGATTCTCTTATGACCTCACACATTAGGGGGCATCTGTTATAACCCTAAATTGCACCACACATGCTTACCTGGCATCAGGCCATCTCATACCCCTTCTTTTCCAAAGCATTGTTGAACAACTCTTTTAAAAACTTCTTTTATAAAGGCCCACATGCCCTACTCCATTACTACACATGTGTAGACATTGGATGACCTAAAAAAAACCACGTGGACTGACAAAAGCATGAAAAAAGGAAAGTTTCTGAACGAACACAAAATCTATGGGTGAGTTAACTGAAACTCTCAGCCATGCATGGCTGAGGGTTCATCCAAATACCTAGCTCCTTCTAGCCTATAAAAGAAGGGGTAAGGGTCCCATTTGGAAGGAGGAAAAATATAGCAAAGAAAATATGCCCATTTGTGTATTCCCATTGTCCCAATCCTTTAGCCTTTCATTGTGTCGAAGGAGATACAAAGAAAAGTAGTTGGAGGACAGTTGAAGAGGAGCCTAGGATTAGGTTCATGGAGCGGTGGCTGGTCTCAACTTTTCTAAGTTGACTCATTCAAAGTAATAAATAAAGTTCTTTTCCTGTCCCAATTCATGAGCTATTCATAATTTTTTAAGTACATGTCTGAATTTCTAACCCGTTATTCTATAGGTAGTATGCATGTGTAGTTGTTTCTTGTCTTGTATGCAGGTCAATGTTGGAAAGGAGAACTGTGAAAAAGTAATAAAGTACGACAAGGAATCAACATCGAATGCCTGGAATGAGGTAGGTTGATCTATCCATTGCATTTACTAAAAATAAATGGGATTTAAGTCTAGGGATGAAGGTAGAAAGTAAATTTTCTCTAGGTCATATATGCATGCAAAGTCTAACCCTATTTGCTAGTCCGTAAGGAGATTTCCCTCAGAACATATACCCTCCAAGGAGTCGTAGTGAGTATGGCCAATGTCGATTTCAGGTACCATGAATAATTTCCGCTCCACCATCACCTTATGTAAGACCCTAAGAAGATAGGAAACTAAGGATACCAAAAACAACAGTGATGCTTGGGGAGAAAATCGACAGTCTGATCCATGTGCAAGGGCAGGGTATCTAGCTTGAAATCAACGTGAGAGGATTCCACTCATAATTGTGGTTATATCTTCAAGTGACCCCCATAATACATGCAATCTCTACACCGATAGCAACAAAGAAGGGTGAGTGACTCTGCTAATCTCAATGCAACCTCAGGTTTGACCCTTGTGTGAGAAGGGCTTCCCAGGACTAAATGTTGCAAATGGAATTTTACACTGCCTATCACAAGATGATATTGTGTTTTTTTTTTCTTTGGAGAGTGTGTCTCACTACCTATTCCAAAGCTCTAGCCTAGCTAATTTTGGTGTAAAAGAGTCATAGAAAACATTACTAGCTAAATTTTAGATTTTCGTAATATTTTTAAAAGATGTTGTTACTCAAGAGGGAGACATGAATGAAAATGTTGTTGTTTAAGACCTTGACCCAACAACATGAAAAAATAAATGAATGATGCAAATTTTCGTTCAATGAATTCTATCTACAACAAGGAGAAGGTGTTTCCGGAATAATGTAAACTACAAAATATACTTCCTTTTTCTTTAACTAAACACAATTTCAAGAAACCAATAAGCAATGAAGTTCTTTAATGTTACCTTCTTTTAAATGAAATAATTTTTCTTATATATGTTTATTCAATGAATGGATAACTTCAAATTTTTATTTTCTAAGATCATACCAAGGGCATGGCAGAGAAAAGACAAGAAATCCAAGAAAATATATACCTTCAACAAGCACCAAAATCGAACTTTCAATGAAGAAAAAAATAAAAAATGACGAGAAAGTATTTCCTCAAATGAAAATTAAGAGACAACTTCTCAGTCATCAAGCAATCCATAATACGTAATCAATCCAAAATTTCAAATCCAATCCAAGATTTTTAATCAAACAAGCACTCAGATACAAGCTCAGAGATTATACCCTTGTGGTTAAAAATCAATAATGAAAACTGGAAAATGACTAAGAGAGGTGTTTGATCTCCAAAAACCAATCAACAACAAGTCAAATGTTCAGAAAAAAAGTCATATGTTGGCATTAGAAATCCTTTCTAGTTGGTTAAAGCAAAAAATGGGCATCAACAAAGGCTAAGACCCAACTCAAAATATTTCACAGATGCCACCGCAAGCTGATAGCATATTACAGTGCAGAAATTAATGGTTTTCGCAGGCCATAAATGGATAGGGTGCAGAAATACTACACTGAAGAAAACAACCAAGGTGTGGAAATTGGAGGTTTCCGCAGGCTATGTATAAGGTACAGTGCGGAGGTGTTTGTAATTCAATAAATTTTGAGAGAAAGGAAAAGGATCTAAATGGATTTTTAAATTTAGAGAGTTTGAATGGATCTCCCAAATACTTAGAGACTGATTTCAAATGAAAAGAATAGGTAAAGACAAAATGGATGAAAAAAAACCACAATCAAGTCATATCCCTAGTGGAGTTTCCAATTTTTTTATTGGATAAATTGGTGAATGCGAACATAAATTAATCTCCCTATATCCACCTGGATCTAGAACAAAACAAGACAAGACATGACGCTTTCCCTAGGTTTCTACCATTGAATTTATCATCAAAGAAGGAGTGTATGACATACCTTTATATATCGCTTCCTTATATCTTTGTTGTCCCTGCTTCGCTCCAGTGTTCTTGTGAGATCAGATCTGCAATGACATAAACTAACCAAAGTGAAAGAAGAAATTATAGATTCAATGGAAACCAAAACATGTGATGAAGGAGTCATGTAATAAAACACTAATGATTTTATGGGAAAGAGACATTCCACTGTAACATATTAAGTAAAAGTGGAAGATACAACCAAAGTGCTTTGATGTCACAATTTCTCTTTCAGTGGTCATTTGTTCCAATAGACACATACACTTCCTCCGAATTTGCATGAAGATAATCCAAAAAGCTTGATGGAAAAATGGAGGCCTCAAGCATCAATTGCATAAGGATTCTTCACATAGTCTTTAGACTATTATTTGCTCAATCTTACTTGACCTTTCTTAACCTTTTCCATGAGAAATCCATTATTATATAGGAGAAGATGAAGTGGTTACTAGGATGAGGTTGATCCCACCAAATCAGAAAAGCCAATAAGATTACAACCATATGGACGCCGCCTCACATTCTAGAATATTCTCCTTCTATAAACTTCATGAAACTTATTCCTTTTATTAGGTTTAAGCATTTCCACACCCTGACTATATAGCATCATGCAAAAATCCCGCAGGCCAAGAATAGAGAAGCCTATGAAAATCACTAATTTCCGCACTATGTACCACTGTTAGTTTGCGACGTCATTCTAAAAATGTGCCTTGTAGGGGAAGAAATCAACCATTTTCCTCATGTGAAAGATTGTTTTGGAAGAGTGAACACATGTCTATGGGGTCATCATCAGAGTGACCAAAATAATGTGTAACAGCAGAGCAAGAAAGGCATAGAGGATATTAGGGTCTGTGTAGACTACAAAAGCCTTAACTTTGCCTGTGTGCATGACCCTTTTCCAACACCTTTTACTGATGAGGTACTAGAACAAGTTGCAGGGAAAGAATATTACTCATTTACATATGGATTTTCGGGGTATCACTAGGTAAGGATTTATGAATAGGACAAAAATAAGGCCACATTCATAACAGAATGGGGGTCATTCATGTACAATGTGATGCCATTTGACCTAAATAATTCCCTTGCAGTTTTCTCCAGGATTGTAATAACATCTTTAAGAGAATTTATTCACAAGTTTATAGAATTTTATATGGATGATTGAACGTTATTCATTTTTCTCAAGGAACATGTAGCGCTTCTACGTCTGATGTTTGACAGATGTAGATAATTACAGATATCATTGAACCTCAGAAAGTGTATCTTATGTGTGCCACACAGGAATATTTTAGGCCGCATAGTATGCCAAGAGGGAGTACTGGTAGACCCAGCCAAAGTTGTGATCATTATGAACATGCCACCACCTACGAGTGCTAATAGGTTGTACTCAACACTGGGGAACACAGGGTACTATCGAAGGTTTATGAGAAGATATGAAAATATTACCGCACCTTTGCAAAGTCTACTAAGGAAATATGAAGTGCTCCAATGGACCCCAGAATGTGATAAAGTGTTCGAGACCCTAAAGAAGAAGCTCAACACAACACCTATTCTGATATTTCCAAATTGGGAAAATGAATTCCATTTCCACGTAGATGCTTCAGGTATTTCCTTGGGTACCATTTTAGCGCAACCAGGAGATGGAGCCATTGATCATCCTATCTATTTTTCTAGCAGGAAGTTTTTGCAAGCTGAGAGAAACTATACAATGACAAAAAGTGAGGGTTTAGTTATTATTTACACCTTATAGAAACTTAGACATTATTTGCTAGGTTCTCATTTTAAGTTCTTTACTGATCACTTTGCATAAAAATACCTAGTTAACAAACCTGTGTTGGAAGGGATAATTTGTAGATGGTTGCTATTGTTTCAGAATTTTTCTTTTGAAGTGATCATTAAGCTTGGATGATGTAATGTAGGGCTTGATCACCTATCTAGATTAGAGTCAGGGGAAAATGGCGGAGTAGTCAATGATCAGCTCCCAGATGCAGACCCATTCCAGGTTGAGGCCATACTAGAATACTTGGAAGACATAGAAATCTTGTTAAGTATAGGGGCCTACCTAGAAACATACTCTGCAATCTAGAAACACCATCTGGTGGTTAGAGTAGGAAACTATCAATTGATTGCAGGACAATTGTATAAATTTGGACTAGATAGTATCCTCAGGAGATGTGTCTTGGATCATGAAAGACAATATATACTATGTGAGTGCCAAAGTTATGTTGTGGGAGGTCATGTTGGAGGAAAGGCCACATGAAGTACCTCCTCTTCTCAGAAAGATATCCGACTTTATGGCTGAAATATTTATGTTCTTCTTCTCTAACCATCTCTGATACCATGCAAAACTTTCAGACCCCAACCCAATTTCAAGTCTCATTGAGACACATAGTTAAATTCCCAACCCACATTGCACATTTACTATTGCAAATTAGTAGTCATGAAATTAAATGCTCAGAACTGAAACACAAGAAGTCTGCTACAACACTTTAACCAGAAATAAATCACACACACAAAAAATTCAACACAAAGATTTGGTCTACAAAATCATACCCTGGAAAAACCCACAAATGGGAAAACTAGTGAGAGAGGGGAGGATTTTATTATTCAGAGAAATGAGACATATTTACAACAGTCATCTTCAGTAATTAATACACACACTTATCTCATTTCCCATGCATAAACTCAATATAGAAAATAGTTCCAAAATTGCTCCTCGATTTCTCTTCCAAGAAATCTGTACAATACGGTCTCACTTCTATTGTTGTACCTTGCCTCGATTTTTGTACTCAAAAATATATACAATACAGTCTCATTGTTGCATTGTACATTGCCTCTATTTCTATGATCAAAATCTACCTTGGAATTCATGCCACAATATTCTCATATGGTCTCTATAAAATCTCGACTCTCTCAAGATATTTATCTCTCAAACTCTAGGAATGAATGAATGAGGGCACACTAGTCTCTAAGTAGACATGGCAGAGGAAACCAAAGAGTCATGAATTTTCATTTTCCCTCACAAAATTAATTTCTAGAGACCTCTTTTGGACACTTTCTCACCCCTAGGCACCTAGGTAATGAGAAACACTTTCCCTTTGTACTTTTATTTAATTAATTTAACACATTCATTGTGTATAACTAATTTTCTTTAGTGTTTCTTTTAAATCTTTCAGTTGTTAAAGGATTTCTAATTAAATAGTTTGAAATAAGTTTTTTTCTGCACTATGATTTGTGAAGATTCATCAATAATTGAGGATGACCCAAACAAACAAAAATAGAGTGTTCTTTCTTAGGGTATCATATTGGCTCTTTCATTGCATATAGTTTAGAAAATCATATCACATAATAAAAGTTCTCTTTAAATTGATAATTTTTTATTTTCTCAAACTTGATAATCTTAATAACAAATACTATCTGAACTTCTGATAAAGATTTTGACTTGTTACTTTTAAACCAAAAATGATAAAATTTTGTTTAGTTCCTCATAAAAACCTTAAAGGTATGCTTTGGGAAATTCTTTCTAGGTAAAGGCTTAAGTGTCAAAATTATAAATATATGTTTTACTCGAGACATTTACTAAACTGGTATATTTTTGAAAGTCGGAGTTAGAAATGATGGGATGAAAAACTTTATGATTATACTTTACCCTTAATGTATTTCTATATCATCCTTGTTAAATAGAAACCATCCCTCTCATGTGAAAAAATATTGATTTCCCCCATCCCCTATAAAATATCAAAGCAATAAAAGATGCGGTGAAAGAAAATTCCAGTGGGAAATGCAAGTATCTTCTCTAGGGCTATGTACGCTCACTGGTAGTGAAGTGAGGCTTGTGATGTTGGGGTTACTACACCATAGGCTATAGCACCTTTTAGTAGATTAGGAGCACCATGAGGAAGAGGAAGAGTAAAAATCAATATATTTATTTTAAATACTCACTCAAATATTTTTCTCATAAATAACTATGATCTAACCTTAATAATTACCTTTAGGATCTTAAAATATTGAGTTACAAAACACTAGTTATAAATTTGACTCCTTAGCCAAAACATTATGATTACATTACCCTGAATAATTTCAAAGGAAATTTGAATGCATGAAAATATTTCTATTCTTCTCTGGTCTTACTCTATAAAAACATGTTAAATGTTGAATTTAGAAGTGGTTCGGTTTCTTCAATTATATATTAATCACTCAATGAGAAGAAAAGGTTTTACTATTTTTTTTAACAAAAAATAACATTCACTATAAGTGTTTAATTAGTTTTCTTCTAGAATAATGACTCCATATCCCAATAAAAGGCACATGGTCTGCAATTCTTTTGTGCCTCACAGAGAGACAAAATCCCCAGATGGAGCCATATGTTGTAACATGATCTAAAGTTTTCATAACATTTAGAAAAATTTTAAATTTTATCGGATTTGTTTAGATTTATAAGGTTTTTTTTTTGGTTTAAACTTTGTCATATATATTAATATAAATTATTATTTTGAACAAATGTTAAAGTTATATTTTAACATCCTCTTAGTTTAAATTTATTTTTAATATAGTTATATTAAAAAAATATTTCATTTAGAGTTTATTATTTATTCTATTTCATTTAATAAAGTGTATGTTTAACAGATGGATGATTACACGATCAAACATTATTGATCAACATATCACATTCTATTGAAACCTCCCCCACATGTTCGATGGTTAACAAATAGGAGGGGGGGGTGCAAAACTCTACCAAGGTTAAAATCCTTGTGACATGTCGTGCATCCAATAACTTTGGCCCCCCTTTCCTATAGTTAATATAGCCACACAAGACACCCCCATGAAATCAATGCAGAGATGATGCGTGTCCCATATTAGATTAGTAGGTGGGAAATTAAATTACATGAAATTACATGAGATCTACGGTCCACATGCATCATGTTCCACGACACCTCTTAATTGAGGTCTACCATGCGTCACAAAATCAAGTCCTGCCATGTTTAAAAAAAATATTGTTTGATATGATGGCTAAGAATCTGCCAATATAGAATAAATGTACAAGGTCATATGCCAAATATCATTTTTCATGTTTCAAACGCAATCATGTGTAATTATTTCACCAGGTTTATAGAAGTTGAAGTTTTTATCATTGACATAAGTTATAGTTAGTTATCAAGTCTGGTAATAGGATATTGGGATCCCCTGGTCATAGGATAAGTTACAGTTAGTTAGTTAATCACAATCAGGAAGTGCAAGTATAGGGAGGATATTGGGATCCCCTGGTAGGTAGCAAGCATGATCGTTATGTTTTATTTTGATAGGAGCAGTAAGATCAACAATGGTTGGTAATGCAGGGGGTTTGATTTCTCGATACCTAGAATTATGGGGTAAAGGAGATGAAGATGTTGAGGAGAATTGGTTCTTTTGTGAAGCAATCTGGAGGTCCAGAGGGACTCCACATGTGAATAAATTGGTTGAGTTCTACACTGCCTTCAGAGGTCGTGATCTCAAGTGGTACATGAAGGTTATTGAGATAGAAGTGTTAGGAATGCAAGGTCAAGTGTTCACACTTGACCATGTATGAACAAGGTTCATAGTGGAGTTTAAGCTACCTCAGTCAGAACAACAAGCTCTATCTGAGTTATGCATGATTCAACAAAGAGAAGGTGAATTATCCTGGGAATATAGCCAGAAATTTAACGATGCTATAGGGAGGTTAGCACATCCAATTCATGAGGAACATAAAAGAGAATGGCATATTCAGGGATTGCTACCTGTGACATAGATTCCATTAATGCAACAACGGATATCCACTTTGACAGATGCCTTGGAACAATCAATGAAGATTGAATCCATGGAGGGATATCTAGGGAGATTGAAAGTGACTAGACCCCCAATAGATTAAAATTTGCGCAATTACAAGGAAAAATATCAACGCTTATAGAAAAGATTCAATAATTGGTGATACCTAGACCAGGACAACCACAGGTCTGGTGTATCAGATATTACACAGAAGGACATTTGGTGAACGCATTTCTATGAATGAGGTGAATGGGACCTCCTCATAATTTGATGGGGCCCTCACCAGGACCCACGGGAGGAGTTGTGAAAGTATATGAAAATTTACCATTCCATAACCCAACCCCATATCATTATTTCCTAGGTAGCCAAGCAGCACCAGTAGTCGAGTATTGCAATATTTTCCAAATCCATGTGCATGGGACAAGACAATGCCCCATTATTCAAAAGTATTCAACAATACCAAATATTGTACATTGTGAGTTTTGTGCATCTACCACACATACTACCAATCAGTGTAGAGCGTTGGGTGCACTTGTGGAGAGGTTGGATAAAAAACATTCAGGGTTAATGAAACCCCTCAGGGACTGGGAAGAGGTCGAGGAGGTGGAGCCGGAGGAGACTTCAGGGGAGGAAGAACCAAAGCAAGAGGAACAAGTAGATGCTATAGCAGTGATGAACAAGGCCATATGCCTAGAGACTGTCCTCATCTGAGGAGACCATGGTGTGTTCACTACAGAATGAAGGGGCATGCAACTAAAGACTTCCCATAACTAATTGAAAAATGGGAAGATTGGGTACGTAAACGAGGAACTAAAATCATCAGTTTAGATATGAAGAGAATTATTAGGGGACAACTTTGTAAGTTTTAAACCCATGAAGTAAAGAAATGCATATAGATTCTTTTGAAAAAGAAAATTTAATCAATGGATCATACACAGAGTACACAGATATTTTATATCAGAAACCCTCAACCGGGAAAACCTTTATTATATTCATTATATCAAATTTCACCATTCACTATACAATATATACAATGTTTTTAGGTATTCCGTAGATACCAAAACCCTAATCCCTAAAATCAGGATTATTTTTAGTAACCGCTAAAAATAGCAAAAACCGCCCAAAAGACAATTTTGGGGCGCTGCCCTGAACACTGCGCGTAAGAAGGGGGGGGCATACCTGCCCCCCCTTGGGACCCCCCTTGGAAATATCCTGGCACACATGACATAGACAACACTACTAGAGGGATCGTCAGACATAATTGTCATATCTGACGCTCCCACACACACACATGTAAAGAATATAACACATACCCAACATTCTCCCACTTGTTGTTTTCTTTGCATCTAGGGGTCCAGGGGATTATATAGTCAATAATACAGGGAAACAATTCCCATTGTTAATCTACACTAGGAGAACTTTTCTATGCTCATAGATTTTGTCAATGAATCTGCAACATTCTTCAAAGTGTCAACCTTTTCTAGCAACACCTTGTTTTCCTCAACTATGTCTCTCACAAAGTGATACTGAACATCAATATCCTTTGTCTTTGAATGATAAGATGGGTTCTTTGCTAGAAATATTGCACTCTAAATGTCACAATCTAATCTCACTACTTGTTGTACCAACCCAATACCTGAACACAATCTTTGTAACCATATTGCTTCCTTGCTTGCATGAGTGGCTGCCATGTATTCGGCTTCTGTAGTTGAGAGTGCAACTACAACCTATCTTTTCCTCATCCAACTGATTACTCCTCCAAATAGGTTAAAAACATACCCACTTGTAGATCTTCTGCGATCCATATCTCCAACCCGGTCTGCATCAACAAATCCATGTATGTCCACCACTCTGTCCAATCTTGGTCTTCCTTGGTAGCATAATCCATAGCTGGTAGTTCCACGAAGATACCTGGAGACCCTATTTACTGTTGTCCATTGATCCTTCCCTGGTTTTGACATATACCTTCTCAAAACTCCCACTGCATGTGCAATGTCTAGTCTAGTACAGACCATTGCATATATCAAACTTCCAACTGCACTGGCATAAGAAACATGGGACATGTCCTCTTCTTCTTCCTATGTCTTGGGACACTGATCTGTAGATAACTTTACACCTATAGGAATAAGAACCTTGACCGATTTAATTCCATGCATATCAAACCTCTACAATATCGTCTCAACATATTTTCTCTGATTTGACCATAGTTTCCTATTGGCACAATCTCTTTTAATCTCCATTCCCAGAATGAAGTTAGTAGCACCGAGATCCTTCATGTCAAATTTGCAGGATAGTTGTGATTTCACCTCCTTGATAACATCCATGTTATTTCCTACCAACAACATGTCATCAACATACAACACTACATAAATGAAGTGATTACCAACCTGCTTGGAATATACACAGTGATCATCCCTTCTTCTTACAAAT